>SMGU01007229.1:0-34812 GCA_004348175.1 Puccinia novopanici
AGCCTATCTTTTCTAACAGATTTACAGTCTCGGTCTCTAATGAGCCATGCGTACCTGTAGAAGGAAGAGCCCACCGGCGGGTCTGGAGCCAAAGAGCATCCAGATTCCGGGAGCATGTCAGACTTTGAATCTGGCAGCTCATGGCTTCGTAGCTTAGTGGTAAAGCAGGCACCTAGAGTTAGCCCTTTCCCGGGTTCGAGTCCCGGTGGAGCCTATCTTTTCTAACAGTGGTGGGACTCGGCATCCGTCAAGGACGAATGATCTGGGGGCCGTTGACTACCGGGGCTCTAAGTCTCCAAGGACAAGTGCATTGCCGGTGAAGGATCACAACCCAATAGCTTCGAGTGGAGTTGAGCAGTTGTTCTTGAGCCGAAAGCCCGAGAGACCTTGTAATGCTGCAGAAATTCATTGCCATCCAGCGGCAGCCGATATTGCGGCCAACACTTCCACTTCACCTGTCGATGCATGTGTCGATCAGGAAGCAATTAGGCCTCGCAAGATGGTCAAGCTGATGGGTGTTTTTGTGGGCACTGATAGTGACCCAAATTCCATCGCCCCGCAGCGGTCCATCTTGCATCACTCCCATTCGTCTCCTCACGACACTAGCTCTACTTCTTTGGTCAATCACATGGCCGGCACCACAGACAAAGCCAAACACATTAAGTTTACTGGGAAAAGAAATGATATCGTCATCAAGTCTTCCAATCCGCAAGAAATTTCGCCAGACAGTTCATGCGGAGCAGCTTCTATGGTTAATCAGAATCATGTTCCTAGTCGTTATGTGCAAAACGAAAAATCGATTAGAGCGGAAAATTTGAGGTTTAGCAAGGATGTGTTTAATCTTTCCGGTTCATCTTATAGAAACTGGAGAGCTGAAAAGATATTTGCAGACAAGCTACAACACATGTTGAGTGACGGACTGAGGCCCAACGAGCTTGCGATGACGGAAGAAACATTTGTGAAGCATGATGTAGACTTTTTTAGGCGGTGTAAGCGTGATGGATTTGTCCCCATGGCTCATGAAAGCATGACGTCTTATATTCATCTGATGGAAAACCAGAAGATTTGGCTGGAGCACTGGGGAAGGCAAAGCAACATTGATTTGCAATCAGAACTGAACAATATTGAACCCACTGTCAGGGAGATCCCCATCCTATTCTTGTTTCATGTTGAGATGATCAGTACCATTGTTCCATGTCCAACATCATCAACACAACAACCAGACCAGGGTGATGAAATCATGGATGCTGGCACAACTGGATTCCAAATAGCACAAGCATGGCACTTTTTAAAAAATTCCTTTTCCGAACAGAAGCCAGTGCAGAATCATCATGGACATAATCTTAGCCCCAAGCTAGAAAGCAACATCATTGGAATTATGAAATATTGGGAAAGAAAGTATAAAATCAGTGGGATTGGACTTGGGCAATTGGGTACCTGGATTATGATAAAAGTCTGGATAAAAATGCACAGGAAATCTTTGGCAGCACTCCTCACAAAAAAAGAATACCCTTACAATGCTCACCCTTACAATACTGTTGCTGTCTTCTTCAATTTTATCTTTTCCCGTTCTATTCACAACCTCACCCAACAGTTGGTGGGATGACTCTTTCTCATTCAGATTCACACCAAATATGATAATCAACCATATTCCTTTTTGAAAAAGAATTGATACATGTTATGTTGGAATTCTGGCTTTTCACTCT
The DNA here is from genome assembly GCA_004348175.1 of Puccinia novopanici. Taxonomy (NCBI): domain Eukaryota; kingdom Fungi; phylum Basidiomycota; class Pucciniomycetes; order Pucciniales; family Pucciniaceae; genus Puccinia; species Puccinia novopanici. Next base: position 1,707 of record SMGU01007229.1, read on the forward strand.
TCAATCTTTTCTCAGTCTCCATTCACCAACATATCATTCATTTCCTGTCAGACCAGATTTATGCCCCAATCCTTTTTAATTAGTCCTTTGCATAACCACAATCTGTCCCTTGTATCTAGACTATTTAAATTGTGCCCTGAAGAGAAAATAAAACTCATTGGTCCTGACAATACTAGTGATCCTAGAGGTGGCACTTCAGCCCCATCTCTATTTTCTTTGTGAAGGCACTTGAACCCCTTCAACTGAGAATTATAGTCCTTTTTCTGCTATCAGCAGAAAATTATTTTATATCTTCCCCATCAAACCGCCAAAAATTCTTCATGTTTTTTGCACTGTATGAATTTGAAAATACTGTGGTGTCTTCTTTGTTTGATCAAGAAATTTAGGGCTCTTAGTACATCCAGTGACCTGGTTTCTGTTCATTTTATTTCATTCTGAATCAAGACTGGACCATATAAAGAGAGATATTCATTCCATATTTTTCATTTAGTGACTCTCTCAAGATAAAGAACTTGAAATTTAAAATTTAAAATTTAAAATTTAAAATTTAAAATTTAAAATTTAAAATTTAAAATTTAAAATTTTGAATTTAAAATTATTTAAAATTTAAAATTTAAAATTATTTAAAATTTAAAATTTAAAATTTGAAATTTGAAATTTAAAATTTAAAATTTAAAATTTAAAATTTAAAATTTAAAATTTAAAATTTAAAATTTAAAATATTTAACCGATTTTGGGATAGAATTGCAAAAAGCTACCACAATGCAATACCAACTCTGCACCACAATGCAAACAGCCTCAAAAGCCGCTGTCAGACTCTTATGGCATCAATCAGAAAATTTTTAGCCTGTTTGAAGCAGGTTGAAAGACTCAATCCAAGTGGAGCCAATGCTAGCAATCACCTCAACATGTCACTTTGGCTGTACAGTGCCTAACCAGAAGTTTTTGTTGCAACAATTTTCATGCAACAAGTTCAACCACCACATTTAGAATCAAAATTTCTGGTGAATCAATCCAAAAAGAGTTTCAAATAATGATTATGAAGAAAAATTTTGGAAAAAAAATAAAAAAATAAAATTTGTAAATTTTTTTAATTTTTTGCTGATTTTCAAAAATGTTTAATATGCATTTGAAGCACCTAGAAAACTCAGAGAGTACAGCCTTGAATTTGAAAAGAATGATAAAAAATGAAAAAAATTTGAACCAAAATAGCAAGGCAACTTTAGTGACCAGCAAAACAGGGCTAAAAATTGGAATTAAAATAAATTTTGCACTGAAATCAGGTCTAATTCAATTTTCAGGCCTGTTTCTATGGCCACTAAATTTGCTTTTCTATTTTGGTTCAAGAATTTTTCATTTAATATCATTCTTATCACATTCCAGGCTGTAATCTCTGAGTTTTCTAGGTGCTTCAAATGCATATTAAACATTTTTGAAAATCAGCAAAAAACTAAAAAAATTCACAAATTTGATTTTTTTATTTTTTCCAAAATTTTTCTTCATAATCATTATTTGAAACTCTTTTTGGATTGATTCACCAGAAATTGTGATTTTAACAGTGGTGGTTGAACTTGTTGAATGAAAAGTGATGTGACAAAAACTTCTGGCTAGGCACTGTATACTGAGCTCCCAGGAAAATCCTTTTCACACCTTCAATGCTACAGGATCCTCTCCAGAACACCAAAGTGGAACAACCACTTTCAAGATCTCAAAGCCAAAAACATGGAATTGTCTAAGAAGAAGTCCAAGCAAGCACAAAGCCCAAGCAGCAAAGCCCCCCAAATCACTTCCAAAGCTACGGACAATCAGACAGAGGCTGCGGTTCCACTGCCTCCATTGGTCCTCCATCTACAACTCATTCAGTTGGTCCTCCATCTACAACTCATTCAGTTGGTCCTCCATCTACTGGCCAATCTGATTTCAAGTGAATGACTGGCAAAAAAAAGCCGAAGCCAAGCTGTTTGATTTGAATGTATTGAAGGACATGGCCACTCCACAATTGCAGATGGCCAATCAATTGAATATCCAGAACAATCATTTCTCCAAGCAAACCCTGGCAATGCAATCAAATGATGATGCAGCTATAATGAACAAAGACCTCACAGGCCTCACCAAAATGACACATGAATATTTTAAATTACAGCGCAAGGAAATCATGAGCGAGCTCCACACCAGATGAGCACAACAAGCACAAAATCATAATCCAGCCACCCCCAATAGACAAGATCTGTGAAACACAAATGAAATGAATCCAAGCACCTCTTGCACTCAACCAACATCTGGAACAGGCATCAACCCCAACCCATTTGAGAGAAACCAATCAGACACCAAAGGCGCACAAGGGATTTAAACTGTTTTTTTAAAAAAAAATAATAATTGAAAATACATGTTTCTTTTGTTTCTTTTCTTATTTCTTTTGCTAAATAAAATTCATTCTACATTTGATTCCCCCTTCAAAGCCCAGAGATGCTTGATAAGATCATTTCTAATGGTTTTGTGCTTCTCAACATTTCTGAGAGCATGAAAATTAGAAATAAATTGGGAGAAAGATGCCTGGATGGTGTTTGATTGCTCCACAGGGACTGGTACTGTAGCAATGCCATCATAATTGAAATCCAGCTGTTCTTCTTGCTCATCCTCCACAATCATATTGTGGAGGATGACACAGGCTTTCATTATTAGTTGTAGGTTTTGGTGACTCCATGCTTGTGCCAGACATGATGCAATCAAAAACCAAGCCTGAAGTACACCAAATTCCCTTTCTACGTCTTTCCAGCTACAGGCCTCCTGCATTGTTGCAAAATGACTTCTTTCAAGTCCCTGTGGTTGATTTATTGTTTTGACCAGGGTAGACCAGTTGGGATAGATTCCGTTGCATAGGTAGTAGCCATTCTCATAGGTATTGTGTGAGCCTGTGCCTCTAGAGTGGCTGCAGGACACAAGTTGGTTTGTTAAATAAGTTTTTATTTCTAAGCAAGAGATACAACAATAAATAACAAGGCTGAAGAAAAGAGGATTAGTTTTTTATGACTCTACTGGTTTATCTCTAAGCTAGTGAAGCTGAGGACAGGAGTATTATAAATGACTCTACAGTACGACTCTTGGAGAAGAGGACTGGAGTATGAAGAGAAAGATCAAAAGTGCAACTCTAGAAGAAAGAGGACTGCAGTAAGCATATGAACTCTACGCCTCCTCTGGATGACTCAACAGAGGGTCACTGGTATGAAAAAATCAGTACCAGGTCCAGGTTTTTTAGGAAGTTGACCCAAGGCTCTTTAAGTGGAAACCCATGTGGTTTGTTTAATGATAAAAACCACAGAAAAACAGTGAGGAGGAAAGAAACAGGTAAGTAGTAAGGGTGGTTCAGAAACACCCAGTGATGTGAGCCTGAGTCTCTAAATTGACTACAGGACACAAAAGGTTTGTCAAGTAATGTAGTATTTCTGGGTAGAGATACAACACTAAATAACAAGGCAAGAGATAGAAAGAGATGAAATTATTCTTTTTTAACTCCACTGATTTATCTCTAAGCTTATCAAGCTGAGGACAGGAGTGATATGATAATGCTCAACTGATAAACTCTAAGGAGGACTGGAGACAGCTATAAAACTAGCCTCCTCTGGATTACTCAACAGAGGGTCTCTTCTGGATGACTCAACAGAAGGTTCAATGGTAAGATAGAATCAAGACCAGGTCCAAGGTTTTTAAGGGAGTTGACCCAAGGCTCTTTAACTGGAAAGCTATGTGGTTTGTTTATTGATAAAAATCACAGAAAAACAGGATGAGAAAGGGAAGGAAAAGAAGAAACAGATAAGTAGCAGGGGTGGTTAAGAACCACCCAGTGAGAGAAGAGTGAAACAGAAGAAGAAAGAGTAGCAAGAGAGGTGACTTACTGATAAGTGATGATGAAACTGGGAGCAGTGGGAAAATGACTTAGCAGTAAGGGACCTCTGGATTCCTGGGGGTAGTTCTGTTCTGGTTCTGGTTTGTGTCTGGCATGAGGTTGAAAATATTCACCTGGTCTGTTTTCTGACCGGTGGGAGGAGAGTCCAATTGAATATATTCAATTTGAGCTAGAAAATCATTCTATTTTCAACCTTGATTATATCAAGCACACAACAAAACTATATCACAATTCATGCATTGTGCATGGGTAGAAAATTGAGGAGAATATGATGAAAGAGTGTATTCAATCATATGAAGTATATTGAGATAATAAAAACTCTAGTCAAAGAGAAAAATTCAATAAGGGAATAAATTCATTTATTTACAATTGAAGCCTTTTGGACAGGCTTGCTGTCTCTAAGGCTGACAAGTGAGGTAAGAAAGAAAAGATAGGAAGATAAGATTTGGCAGGAGAGATGACTTACATGGAAGTGATAATGACACTGGGTGCAGTGGGAAAATGACTTAGCTGTAAGAGGACCTCTGGATTCCTGGTGAGTGATCTGATCTGGTTCTGGTTTGTTTCTGGCCTGAGGTTGAGAATTTTCACTTGGTCTGTTTTCTGACTGGTGTGAGGGGTTTCAAATTGAATTTATTCAATTTGCTCTTCAACCAGAAAATACACATATTTTTCAACCTTGAATATAACAGGCATTCAACACAACTATATCATGCCCCATGTACACTACATGGGTAGAAAAAGGAGGAGAATCTTTTCAAATTTATTGATTCAATTTATTAACCGTGAATCATCAAGTAAAAAAACTCTTTTCAGAAAAAAAAATGAAGATATGTAAAATATATTTTATTTGCACTTGAAGCCTTTTGGACAGGCTTGTTGTCTCTAAGGCTGACATATTGCCATTGATTGTATAGCTGGACTTTGGTGCTATGCCATTCAAGAGGTTCTTGAACAATGGTGAGCTATCCAAAATAGTGATATTGTTGTGAGATCCTGGCATGCCAGATCCACAAGTTCTTTGACAAAACTGCCTCAAGGACTATAGTTGGAACCTGCAAAATAATTGGGCATAAACATTGAGAAAATGTTTTGTCAAAAAAAAAAAAACATCCCTTTCTTTCCCTTGAAATTACCCAGCCCATCCAGTTGGGAAATTTTTCCATTGCCAGTGCATAAAATCCATGTATCCAAGCATTCCTGGAAAGCTTCTTTCTTCTCCTATAGCCAGAAGTCTCTGGATATATTCATTGTTTGGCTTTTGGAGGTACTCAGAGCTATAGATTTGAATTATAGCTGTGCAAAATGCAAAAGGCTCTCATTAGAAGTCAACTTGGCCAATCAGAGATATTTGTGCTTCATGTCAGATGATCCGCCATAGTCAAGCATTTGCATGGCAGATGTTATCTTTTGTCAGGACCTTAGCCCTGGTCTCCCCAAGGCATCAGCCTTCCGAGCAAAATAAAAGTTGTTGTTGGTGACATCTTCAGCAATCTTCAAGAATAATTGCTGCTGCATTTGAAAATGTCATTGAAATATTGAAGCTGGATAGATAGGATTTGCGGCAACATAATCCTTGAACAGGCAAACATATCCAGCTTCATAGTTTCTAGGAAGATTGGGAAAGCAACCGGGGTGGAGGCCTCCATGTGGAAGGGATTCCACTTTTTGTCTTTGAAGATGAAGAATCAGGCAGCTGGATTCAATCATCAAGTGCTGGTGGATGGAGTTATTTTGAAGACAGACTTGTTGATTGGCAATCAATATGGGAAAAATCTCTTCAAAATCAATGTCCTTGGTGAGCTCCATGGCTAGCTACGGAGAGAGAAAAATATGGAGAATGACAGAAAGATTTTCCAGGTCCAATGAATATGTATTGGGGGGGTGATTTTGTGGAGGATTAATCTTTCACAAAAGCTTTAGCTAAAATTTGGCACTGTGCAGTGGTTCACTACGTGAGCCCGCGGTGCCAAAAAGTTCCTGCAGTTTCTAAATAAGACAGATAGCACTTCTGATTTAGAATCCGTGATGGAGATGCTCTTAGTATTTCTTGAGTCATAATTTGAGCTTCCTGAGGTGAGGTGTGGTCCACAGGGCTCAATTGGCATGATCTTTCTGCCTGGATCTAATTGGACCCAGTGGATCACATTTGACCTCCAGACAGATCAAAATTTTAGTCCTGATATACCATATGAGGATACAAACCTTGAATATTAACATCAACCATGAATAAATGTGTCAACACATCAATTATTCACTTGTTTAGCAGTCCATTTCATCACTTTTAATTCATGAGACTCTTTCTTCAATCCTCATTGATTTATTCAATGTTTTTCTTTCAAATTATTTAAATTTAAATTTGTCTTTTATCTTGTTTGACTGTAATATTGTTCCTGGTATGATGAATCTGATAATGAATTGAAGACCACGGGTGGATATTCTTCCATGGAATCATTCATTCATCACAGTTGTTACATTAGGAATGAGAGAACAGCTCAATCATAATAAAATTTGAAAGCCTTTCTCATCACAAGTGCATTAATAATCATTGATTGGTCAAGCATTAAATGTTTTCCTTGTAAATTCATCTTTTATTTTTTGTGGATGTAATATTGTTCCTGGTATGATGACTCTGATTATGAATTGAATTATAATAGGAATGAGAAAACAGCTGAATCAAACTAAAATTTGAAGTGAGCAAGTGACCAATTTTTTCATCCTAACCAGGGTAGCCCCAAAGCTATCATCAATCCATTTTATAACTTGGTTAGCATGTGTAGCATTTTCAGCAAAAAAACAGTGTAGCTTGTGTGTAGCGTAGCATAGCGTAGTTCCCAGTGAGCTATGCTACACTAGTTGTTAGCTTGAAAAAAGTTACGCTACAGATTATTCAAAATTCTACTAGCTCAAGAAAAGCTACACTAATTGTTAGTGTAGTGGAAAATATTTTCAACTAATGCTACAAAAAAATTTCAAGGAAAATTTTCCACTACGCTACCTGTTAGTGTAGTGGAACAATATCACAACTAACGCTACACAAATTTGGAAGAGAAAAAAAAACTGCTACGCTAACAATTATTGACAATGTAGCCTATTGTAGCGTAGCAACCCACTTTTTTTGAAGCACTTACTCACCAGGGGACCATTTGTGGCACTTGCCTGGCATGTGCCATCACAGAGGTGTTTCCATAGGTTAGGTTGTAAGGGTGTCGGATGTTGCTTGTATCAGGCTTGTATGTATGACTTGAATTGAATTGGAAGTGTTCTGGAAGTGATTGGTGTGTTTTATGGAATCCTTTTACAACTTATGCTGAATTGAAGGTGATACATCCTTGAACATTATCATGTCAATTTCTTTCAGATCACTAAGTGGCAGATACATTACAACACAGCATAAAAATATAATAGAGAAAAAGAATTATAGAACAATAAAGATATCCAATTCTAGTATACATTTAAATAATACTAATTACCTCAAACACCAGTGTATAGGTTGCAACAAAAATCATTTCTCAAAAAAATATTTGTCAGAGTAAAGGAAATAGATTCACAAATATGTCAGTCTTGAGTATGAGTCGCATGTTTTATTTTTCATTTTTTGCTTCTTTCCATTTCCATTTTTATTTTTATTTATTTATTTATTGATTTTTGCATTTTTATTTTTTTTATTTTTCATTCATCCTCATTTTTTTGCTATTGTGGATTTTGGTGTGGTAGGTGATTTTGAACACCAAAAGTCATCTTATTGGTATAGTGGGACCTAAAATGCCATATTTCTGACTTTCAATTGGTTCCACTGGGGTTTCTACGCTACACTACGCTACATGGCTGATAACCGTTTGCGTAGCGGTTTTTTTTCTCTTCCAAATTTGTGTAGCGTTAGTTGTGATATTGTTCTGCTACACTAACTGTTAGCGTAGCAGAAATTTTTCCTTGAAATTTTTCTGTAGCGTTAATTGAAAATATTTTCCGCTACACTAACAGTTAGCGTAGCTTTTCTTGAGCTAACAGAATTTTGAAGAATCTGTAGCGTAACTTTTTTCCAGCTAACAAGTAGCGTAGCGTAGCCTACTGGGAACTACGCTACGCTGCGCTACACATGCTACACTACGCTACGCTACACACAAGCTACACTACGCTACACACAAGCTATGCTGTACTTCACTACACCTGCTACACATGCTAAAGAACTTATCAACTAAACCAATTATAGCTTTGGGGCTACACTGGTTAGGATCAAACAATTTTTCACTTGCTTGCTTCAAATTTTATTTTGATTGATCTGTTTTCTTGTTCCTACTATAACAACAGTGATGGATGAATGTGTCCCCAGGAGAATTTTTGCCCAGGATCGTCAATTCATCATCAGAGTCATCATACCAGGAACAATATTACAGTCAAAAAAGATCAAAGATGAAGTTACAAGGAAAACATTAAACGCTTGACCAATGAAAAATTCTTAATGAACATGTTGTGTTTCCTCCTCTTTCTCCCTGACTTTTTCCTTGATGCATTATTATGACTGATACGGTAAGATAGTCCCCAGCCTGATATTCAGTAGGCCTGGATCACACATTTCCCGCAGGCATCCATAATACACCAGATCAATTGTCAAGAAAAAAAGAAGGCAAGACAAATGTAGAATAAAAACATTAAAAAATTGAATGATGGTTGATGAAAGAGTCTTAGGTACCAATTATAAACGAATTTTGAAATTTTTTTGAGTTTGTTTTTGAAGTTTACTTAAGATTCTTTTTAAGCGGTTTTTTTTATTATTTTGATTTTCAAAAGTTTTCAAAATCACCCTTGAGGGTCGGTTTGAGTCTGAAAATAATTTTCAAAATCAGTTAACTTTACATCTCCAAACTCTACCTCGGCACTGTATACATTCCACTTTCTTCCACATTGAAAACAGAACCCTATCCGCACCCTTCCTATTTCCCCCATATTCCCGGCATCATGAGCCTCATCCCCGGCCTTGATGATGACATCAACTATCGCCATCTCCCTGAATACAACCAGCAATATTCTCCGCATCCACCCCCTGCAACTTGGTCCAACCATCCGGCAAACAGTTATCCACCACCTCCGACCCAGTACTACTCTGAACAGTCGGCCCTACCTATGACGTACTACCAGCCTTCCCCAGAAACTCACATGAATATGACCTATGCACAAAGCCATCAGGCCCCCAGGACCCCATCTGCCAACAATCATCCCGGGTTTGCCGGGTTTTCCCCCAACAACCAAGGGGAGTATTCATCCGATGAGAACGAGTCCAACGCCGTACCCTCTAATTGCAACTACCGGCCGCCACCTGTTCCCCACCTACCTCGTCCACCTCCCAATAGTGACAATACACAATCCAACCCCCCATCCCTGCACCGTCAAAGACCCCCTTCTCCAACACCTCCCGATGCCCCGCCAATAGAATCGGGCACTGGTGACAGCCTCGCAGTGCAACTGGCCATTGCAAAAGCCAATGGAGTCCCTCGCAAACGTCGCCAAACGGCTGATCAGGTCCAAGAGTTGGTGGCGGCCGCTGCAGCCAAGAAGCTTCAGAAATCTGCAGACAAGGCCGAAGCAGGTTGTATTAAGGCTGCCGCAAAGAGGGCAAAGGAGATGGTGAAGGCAGCCAAGTTGAAAGCAGTATCCACTTGGTTTACGTGGTCAGAGGCAGCTTCGCTTGAGCTCCTGGCATTCATCAAGATGCTCAAGGACAAACACGATGACATCTCGGCAAAACAACCTGGGTTTATCAATTTCCCAAAGTTTTTTCAACAGAACCACGAGCAAAAGGCATCATTCTCCCTTTTGGCCAAGTTGGAGAACGACACCATGTTGAGGCGTTACCGCGCATTGATGAACACATGTCGAGTAAGTTGCCACCCTTTCTCTTGACATGTTTTTATTTAATAAGTTATCTAGAATCAGTAATGGTAGTGCTTACCATTACTTGTATATCGATCCCCCACCTTATAGCAAGTTAAAGATTGTGTCAATACCTCGGGCAATGCGGGTCTGTTTGCTGCTCTAATTCAATATGGACTCATGGAAAACGTTTGTCCAATCATGTTGATTTCATTTCATATATTCACTTATTTCACTTGCTGACCGCACCCAAAATGCCCATTAGCTCTGGCTGGCCCTAATGGACATAAACGCCAGGAACGCCAGGGCGGCTGCAACCGGGAATTATGACCTCCACGTCACTGACTTCGACACACTGGTCGATGTCTCCGGAACCCACCTAGCTGATACTGATGAGGATGATGAACTGCCACCAGAGTTGGAAGGCCCCATTGAGGGATCTGCTCAGTCTGACACTGATCCATCAATTCGCGAGGCGAGTATTAGTCCAAACCCACCGGCCACCGCCAATGCACAAGGGATTGCAGGTGAGGCCGCCTCTGCCTCTTCCAGTGACCCAACCTTGATTCCACGAGCCCCGATTCCGACTGCAGTCACTCCGGTTACTCCTGCCACACCTCGAACGGCGCCATCTGCAATGCCCCTTACTAAGGTGGTTGCCAGTGCCGCAAAGGCACCCAGAAGCCGCCCTCCTGGTCCCGCTGCACCTGCTGCTCGCCGTCGTGGCCGCACCGAGGAGGCCCCCAGAAATGATGATGGAATGTGGCCTCAGATGATGATGATGATGATAAAGGCCAGTGAGCAAGCTCAGACTTGGCAGAGGGAGAAGCGAGATCGGGAGGAAGAAAAACGGAAACGGGAGAAAGAAAACCGACTTGAAGCTTGACGCGAGAAAGACGAGCATGCCGCATTCCAAGAGAAGACACGACTGGATGCATTGGCTCAAGCAAAGGTGGAAGCGGACAATGTGCGCATGCAGGTGAAACTCAAGCAGGATGCCTTGGAATTATGAGTGCTCAAAGCCAACCGCCGGGCCAAGCAACAAGAAGAAGATCGCAAGCAAGAGCGAGCGGACGCCTTGCAGTTAAGCCAGGACAAAAATCGTCAATTTGAGGCCAACCAGGCGGCGGCAGAAAAATCCTGGCAGGTGTTTGAGGCAGCCATGTTGGCTGTCATGGCCAACCTGGGCTGCGGTAGCTCCTGAGATTAGTGGTAGGTTGAGCTCTACACTTGTCGTGTTGGTTGGAGGGTGTTTTTATTTCCCCCCTAAATCTTTTCTCCCATTCTTATTTCCTTTTTTTTTTTTTTGGCTTGTCCCATTGATATGTGGTTTGGTTTCCCTTTGCTATCTGTTTCCTTCCCTCACTGTGCTCTTATAGTTGTGTGACCAGTTGTTGGGGTGGCCTGGAATCATGCAAGGCCTCTCGCTATGTTATTGCAACATTGACGTTCCACATCTCAACTTGGCCAGACAGTGTGGCACCTGTCAAATTGTTTCAATGTGAATGGCTGGCGCGCCGGGGTTAGGTAAAGCTGCCCATATGAATGGACAGTCACTTGTGAGATATCATATTTGACCATATCTGTGCCCCAGTTGCAATGGTTGCAAGGACTTCTTCTGAGCTACTCATGGAACCATTCGAATCAGCCGATGCGACCAATGTCCCAGACACTTACCCGGGGGCGACTACGGCCCTGTTTGAGTTGGTCCTTGGCTCACCTTGATACCCACAACATGGCAGGCAAGATGGGGCATCTCTCCAAAGTGGCCGCCAAACGCCTGGCACCCGAGAAGGCAAAGCAATTGTAAGTGACCTTGGCTATTCAACATGTTCATCCCCAGCTACTCACCTGCCCCGTGGCAATGCCTGTAGGGAGCAGCCTACTCAAACCACACCTCAACAAACGAAAGCACGACACTTGTGGGCTATTACAATGACGAGGAATTGGTCGAACAGCTGGCAATGAGCACCTGTTCCATTTCCACCGGCCCCGCATCCACCACCTCGTCATCACACCCTTTGCCCATAGCTGAGTGCCCGCCAAGCCCCACCGCATTGGCTGGAGCTACGGGGGATTCCACCGCTTTGGATGGAGCTACGGGGGATTCTCGGCCACAATGAAGAGGCTGTCAACTCCTGGGGCCTGAGGAGGGGGCCCGCGGTCCGGATGAGCCGTACAGCTGCCAGGGCTCACATGTACACAAACGAGGAAGAAGTGCATCACCTGCTAGACATTTGGTGGTGATCCACCATTACCAGTAAATTTCCATTTCTTTTCTTGCAATACAATATGAATGATGTTTCCTCTGTGCACAATAATGTGAGACAATGAGAGTACTAAAGTGGGAAAACTTGCGGGGATAGTGATCTAAATCTAAGGCTTGTACAGGATATCACGGATGATATCCCTTTTGGTCATCATTGACATTATGATGGGAATGTGTGTCCCATCAATTGCGCCTACAACCTGAGGAATCCCTTGACGTCTCTGAAACGACTCCATAATCTCACTCCATTCTTCTGCATTGTCAAGGGATGGGAAACTTAGGTGGCAGGCAAATATCAGGATGGCTGGTGACAAGAAACAGATAACAGGTGAAAAAAACTCACTTTACAGCACGGAACCTGAACTGCTTCAGGATTGCATTGACAAAGCGGCCAGAGGCTTTATCGGCTGTCTCCTTGGCAATACTAAAGATGTGACCTATAGTCACATACGAGCTCCCATGGGCTAGTCGGTAGAGGCCGACACCAACCTGTGCCTCGACACTGAGCAGCTGCCCGCAACCAAGAGGGTCCAGTGCCAGATCATCGCAGAGCTCATCGACGCACACCAGGCGGGGAAGGATGTGAACCTGAACGGAGTGCGACAGCGGGTAGCCAAACGAAACAAGGTCAGTAGTATATCTCCCAAGAAGGAATCACACAACTTCTGACGGTGGGGTAATATGACAGTATTCACAACTTCCCAGATTGGTCGACATCATTGCCGCCATCCCGCCAGACCTCAAACCTATCCTGCTTTCCAAGTTGCGTGCAAAACCCATCAGGACCACCTCGGGTATCGCTGTCGTCGCTGTCATGAGCAAGCCCCATCGATGTCCTCACATCGCCATGACTGGGGACATTTGTGTGCCAGTCCTCTACTGTTGCGAAAAAGAAAGGAACCACACCTCCCACTCTGCCCATTCCTGGTCTTTCTTGTAGCTATTGTCCAGGTGGCCCAGATTCCGACTTTGAATATTCTACCCAAAGTTATACTGGCTACGAAGTATGTGACCAATCATCCTACCTATCTTTTTCTAATCTGAACCGCCCCCACTGCTTCTTATTTTGTCAATTTAGCCTACCAGTATGCGTGCCATCAGGGCCCGCTACGACCCGTACGAGCAGAGTCAAGGCAGGGTAGAACAATTACGACAGTTGGGACACTCGGTAGACAAGGTCGAATTTATCGTCATGGGTGGCACTTTCATGTCTTTGCCGGCAAGTTATCGGGATACCTTTGTGGCCCAGTTACACAACTCGCTCTCCGGTTTCACGGGCACCGATTTGGACGAGGCCGTCAAGTATAGCGAGCTGGCGCGCACCAAGTGCATCGGAATCACCATCGAGACCCGCCCCGATTACTGTCTCGAGCCCCATCTCACCAGCATGCTGAGGTACGGCTGTACCCGGCTAGAAGTCAGTCCTCTTCTCCCCTCATGGCACTCTTTGCACGTTTTGCGCTCTGTAACATCACTACCCTCGGCCCCTTGCTTGAACAGGGAGTGTGCAAGCAGACGCTGAACAGTGCGTTTCTCCTCACGTTTGATTAGGTTCCCATCCGTCTTTCAGCAGTGGTTTCTCTTTTGGGGGGGAATAAAAAAAATAAGTGGATGCACCAACGGAAGAATACGTGGCCAGAGAGGCCAAGAAAGCGCTGGAGCCCATCAGTCGCAAACTCATTGGCTTCTAGATTCCCTTGTTTATCAACGGCAAGTACGACCGGAAAATGAGCATGGAAAATCAAGCCACCCACCAGTCCGCCGTCATCCAGCCTTCACATTATTCTCAGCAAGTTGCTGGGAGATCAATCAGCCAGAGATGCAAACGGTTCTGTTGTCTTAAACACATATCTGGTCGAAATCATTTTGGATCTGTCAGCCAACTCTGAGCATCTGATCAAGCGGCTTGAGGACACGATCGACCTGTTGAATGCCAAGTTCGACCCTGTTCTTTGTCAATTGGGTAGAGTCAAGTCAGGCCGCTCCGCTCCTTCTGCCCCCCGGGAAACCTTTTGCTGCAGCCGTATCAGCTGCGCGTGTGGCAACTTCCTCTGCCCCGTCTGTTTGCCCTCCCCTAGCCCATGTCATTGCGTTCTTGAGACATAAATACAACATCATACACTCAAGCCCAACTAACTCGGACCTTAAGGACACCCCCCGAGGCGCACCTGTGAAAAAAGCTAACAAGGCCCTTCTCAAACTTGATGCAAAGATTGATGGCGAGATAGTTGCTATCCAGGGTGCAAGTGTACTCCCATCCGGAGACGTTTCTTTTTACATCAAGAACAAAAGTCAACCAAAGTAGTTAATGGAGAATAAACACAGGTGGTTAAAAGAGGTCCACCCTGACTTGGAAGCTACCCCAAGTACCTTCTCCGCCATGGCGCGTGGAGTCCCTAGATCTTTTGATGTTGGCAGTAGCGCAAACCTGCCTGCTGGCCTTTGAAAACAACATTCAGGTGTTCGGTTTGGTGCGTATTTGTTGGCTAGGCTAGAATGAGCCCTCTCCCACACAAGCGGGCACTCTAGTCCTCTCCTAACTAATGAATGTCTGGAAGGTATTGGCGGCATCAGATCTTACATCCTTTGCAAAGACCGTGTCAAAAACAAGATTGAAGGTATCACCAACGTGAATCCCACCCTGTGTAACAAGATCTGCCCATTTAAACAGGCGTGGTTGAAAAACCCAAACCATCTCCCCAATGACAGAACACCTCAACCCAACACCTGATCACATTCTCCCTATGACCACTCCTGCGCAAGTTGCAAGCCTCCAAGCCGACTTCAACGGCTGCAATTCTTACACTCCGTGCATTTTTTTGGGAAGTGTCTTGTGAGGATACTAAGAAATCCACATCATCAATTGTCAAGCCCCCGGTACCATTTTCTCCCCAGTTACGAGAGCTCTGTAAAGCTCGCCTGTACACCTGCTTGTTGGACCTGGTTGAACGGACTAAGACCCAATTCTTGGAGAAAAAAAATCAGTCAAAAACGGCGCAAGCAGCCAGTCCACTGCATGGATTCAGGCCCTCCGAATTGGTTCTAGAAATTGTGAAATCTCATGCGGAAAGCTCCCAATCCTATGAAGGACCTCAAAACTCTTAACATATCGCATCTCTTTGTCAGCGTCAAAGACAGTTGCACAGTCAAGCAGCAAGCACTGAATCCCCCAAACTTCAAAGCAAGAAGGAGGCACTTGCAATACTTTACAATATTATGTATCCAATGACGTATGATGAGCAAGACGGATGGACAGAAGCATTACCCCAAATTGAGGGAAGAATTCTTGAGCTGTGATGTTCTCAAACTCCTTGAATAAAATTGCACAGCTGATATTTATGTTTGCTATCATTCATTAGCGATTGCAAGAGGATGTTAATACTTTGTTACCACCCAATGGTGAATACAATGATTTGCAATGCTTGCCCCCAGCCATGGCAAACCTTACAGAATTCCTGTTATTCTTACTCTCATGGCCAATCACCCTTTTAAAGACTGTTTTCAAGATCAAATTTGATTCTTTCTCGGATTGTACACAGAGCATGCAGTTTCTGATTGATGTAAGCTATTGAAGCAGAAAATGCCTTCTTGAAAACTATTATTGACAATCATCATGGGTGTTTTTTTTTAGCATATCAATCTGCCGGAAACCCCACTTCACAATGAAGATAGCGATGATGATCAGGAAGAGGATGACTTGTCAGATTGTGAGAAAGTAACACCATGCCAAAAGTGAGGGGAATGCATCTCAGGTGACATGAAGATACCTCCAAAAGCAATTCAGGCCATACACTCAGTAGAAAGTGATTCAACTCTCTGATGAGGACAAAGGGGCCATTGTTATCATTGTGGATTATCACAAAAGTAATCATGGAATTTCAATGGCTGTTACTGAATTTCACCTGACATGTATTCCCCTCACTTTTGGCATGGTGTAAACGAGAAGAAGAATGACTCGAGCAGTAACAATGATAATGGTTTGAACATGGATGGCAAAACTGTCACAGACAGCAGCTCGGTTGATGAAGAATTCAGGAACAATGTTGCCGTTGCCCTAGGTCATGTGTTGAGTAAGCCAGCGGGGTCCAATACCAGGTCCAGTAGCAGTCAACCAGTGCAAAGCTTAGCAGAACAGCTTCTTGCGGCTATGGAGATGTGGGGCTTAGGGCCTGGCAGAACAGATGGCGTTCTTTTGATGGCCTTGACCATGGAGCCGGCCAAGCGATTGGGATCAGAAGGGGAGGCAAAGTTGTATCTGTATTTCATTGTCCAACCTTATGGCCAGCACTCTGGTCTCATCCTGTCTCAAGGTGGACCGGCCAGTGTGGCTGGGAGCAGCACTGGCGGTGCCATGAGTAGTTCGGAGTAATTTGAAAAATTCCAACAAAGCCAAGATGCCTTTGTAGCTGAGCAACTCAAAGTCTTGTTGCGATACTTGAACAGGGATTCCTGGGATGGCTACAGATTGCATGACCTGAAGCATGCCGATTACATGTGAGTTTAAGACAAACTGGACAATATACAGAAAGAACATGGTGAAAACTACCTCAAGGACCCCTTTTCAAGAACTGTTGCTCCACTACACAGATTGTTTATTTTACCCTAAGTTATATTGATCAAAAATTATGTTATATTGATTGATGTCTCTTTTTGCATTCCTTATGGCCCTATTTTAAAGCTAGAGGCCCTCAAAGCCTTTTCAAAAGATCAGAAAGGGCAGACAATCGTGTGTTTCAGAACCTAATGGAGGAATTGGAAATCAATAAATGACCCTGGTACTTCCCCAAGCCTCCCTAAAATCTCTTGTGGGTTAAATATTGAAAAATATGTCCCTATATTAATACTAGAAGCACTCAATGCCTCTGAAAAACTGCAGAAATGGCAGAATATCAGGTGTTTCAGCACTAAATGGAGGAATTGAAGATCAAGAAATGGCCCTTAGACAGCCTCTAGCCTTCAAAATATCTTTATTGTGTTACTAGTTTGATAATGTGCCCGTACAATGAAGCTAGAGGCCTTCAAAGGCTCTTCAAAAGTGCAGAAATGGCAGAAAATCAGTTGTTTCAGCAACAAATGGAGCAATTGTGGATTCATAAACGGCCCTGGAACTTCCCCAATTCTGTGGCAAAAAAAATCAGGTGTTTCAGCACCAAATTGAGGAATTGGAGATCAACAAATGGCCTTGGGAATGCCACAAGACTTCAAATTTAATTTTATTTCTGTTAATTCTATGACCCTATTTCAAAGCTAGAGGCCCTCAAAACCTCTTGGAAAGTGCAGAAATGGCAGAAAATCATTTTTTTTTCAGAACCAAATGGAGGAATTGAAAATCACTAAATGGCCCTGGTACTTCCCCAAGCCTAAAAATTATCTCTGTTTTGTTAATTATTTAAAAAAATTCTCCTATGTTGAAGACAGAGGCCCTGAAAGCCTCTTCACAATTGCAAAAAAATGGCAGAAAATAAGGTGTTTCAGCACCCAATGGAGGAATTGGAGATTAATAAATGGCCCTGGAACTTCCCCAAGCCTGTAAATTATCTCTTTTGTGTGGATTTGTGAAAAATATGCCCATATGTTGAAGCTAGAGGCCCTCAAGGCCTCTTCAAAAGTGCATAAATGGCAGAAAATCAGGTGTTTCAGCAATAAATTGAGGAATTGGAGATCAGTAAATGGACCTGGTACTTCCCCAAGCCTCGAAATAGTCTTCATTGTTTTGATTCTTGAAAACTTTCCTCTATTTTGATGCTAGAGGCACTCAAAGCCTCTTCAAAAGTGCAGAAATGGCAGAAAATCAGGTGTTTCAGCACCAAATGGAGGAATTGGAGATCAATAATTGGACCTGGAATTTTCCCAAGCCTCCAAAGTATCTCTAGTGTTTTATTACTGGCAAAATAGGCCCATATGTTGGAGCTAGAGGCCCTTAAAGTCTCTTTAAAAGTGCCACACTGGCCACAAATCAGGTGACTCAACATTAAATGGAGGAGTTGGAGATCAATAATTGACTCTGGCACAGCCACAAGCATCCAAAAAATTTATCTTGTTTTAATTGATTAAAATATTCCACTATGGTCCAGCTGCAGGCAATAAATGCCTCTTGGAAACACCAAATGGATATCAACAAGAAGATAAATCACAAGACAGTCAAAAAGCAAAGCATGATCTGAAAGGTTTGCATATTTGCTTAAGGCTTCTATATGGGTATTTCATATCTGAGAGGTAAGTGCCATCAGCACATACACTGGTTATGGAAATATATCAGAATTTGTAGACACTAGCCAATTGTTATACCTGCCAAACAATTTTTCTAAAATTTGCTCTTTTTTTTCTGCCCACACTCCCTCTGCTGAAAGCCAATGACCATGAAATTTAATGAAATTTTTGAATAGATTGGAATTCTTTGGAGTACTACTATATATATATATAGCAGAAATTGAATTCAATAGCAGCACCCAAACCTATAACTCCACTAGCAAGCCAGA
The DNA here is from genome assembly GCA_004348175.1 of Puccinia novopanici. Lineage (NCBI taxonomy): Eukaryota > Fungi > Basidiomycota > Pucciniomycetes > Pucciniales > Pucciniaceae > Puccinia > Puccinia novopanici. The sequence continues at coordinate 20,230 of SMGU01007229.1, forward strand.
AAAAAATTGGAAAAAGGCAGGAATGATTGATCTTGGAAAAAGGCAAGAAGGATTTATCCTGGTTGTCAGGATCTGATGTGATAATGGGGAAAAATTTGAAAGGTCCTATCAAAAGGCCTTAAAATATTGTATGGAAAATGTAGAAGAATTTGATGAAGAGATTAATAATTCTTTTTAAGAATTAGGGAAAACTTATAACTAGGAAGTTGTAATAAGCTGATGAAATACCGATTCTTCAAGGTTTACCAAAGCTGCTAGATTTACTAGATAATGGCTAAAACAAATTGAAGCACCAAATTTTTTGAGACATGATCACTTCCTCTACTATGCTCAGCCTCCTCCTGAAAAAATTTTCACTAACAACCCTGTAGCTGGGAGCTGAGGTTTTTTTTAATTCTTTTTCCCTGTAGGGAGAGGGGCTGTGTTTTTTTATTCTTCTTCCATGTCAGGAGAGGGGTTGTGGATTTTTTGTTATTCTTCTTCCCTGTAGGGAGATCAGGGCCTGTGGGTTTTTCCAGTCTTCTTCCCTGTAGGGAGAGGGGCTGTGGGTTTTTTTATTCTTCTTCCATGTCAAAAGAGGTGCTGTGGGGTTTTTTACTTTTATTCCCTGTAAGGAAACCAGGGACTGTGGTTTTTTCTCTTCTTCTTCCCCGTAAGGAGAGGATATGGGGTTTGTTTTATTTTTTTTACCTTTAGGTAAAGGGACTGGGAGATTTTTTATACCTCTTACCTTCAGGAAGAGGGGATGTAGGTTTTTTATGATTCTTTCCTGCAGAGGAACTGTGGGTTGTTTTTCAGGGCCTGTGGGGTTTTCTATTCTTTTTCCCTGCAGGGAGAGGGGCTGGGTTTTTTTTATTCTTTTAACCTGTAGGGAGAGAGACTTTGAGACTTTATACCTGTTCCCTGTGAGAGGGGCTGTGGGTTTTTTTTTATTCTTCCATGTCGGGAAAGGGGCTTTGGGTTTTTTTATTCTTCTTCCCTGTAGGGAAAGGGCCTATGGTTTTTTTATTCTTCTTCCCTGTCACCAGGGGACCATTCTTGGCAGCTGCATAGCAAGTGCCATCAAAAGTACAAAGCTAGGGTCCCAGGAGGATTAAAAATTTGTGGTACCTTTTGATGACCAGAAAGATTGTCAGTGATAATTCTACAAGAGGTAGAAACAACATGCAAGCAAAGCAGAGCTGAGGAAATACATCTGGAGGTTAGAAGAGAAAAAATGAAAGAAGAAGAATAAAAAATGTGAAAAAAGAAAAAAAAAAAAAAAAAGCAATACAACTGTAGAGTGAAATAACTTCAAACTGATCCCCATTAGTTTTCAACCTTAATAATCATCAATTCTGCCACCTTTGTCCACAGTCATCCAGCCTTTGAGCACAACTCTCTGTGAAACTTCAATATGGGAGAGGGGCTTTGGAGTCAATTACCATGGAATTTCTTAATATAATATCACAAAGATGATGAATTTTTCACCATGTCATCAATAATTATGGGTGGTTAGCTTCTGACTGTGGGAATGTTCAAAATCCAGCACAAGCTCAATTGGGGCAAACCCCTGGGACTGTGCCTCCCTCACCTGAGGCTTTCTGGATGCAGGAATCAATTATTAAACCTCAACCACAGCCACAAATAACTTCAAATATTACATAATTTCAGATCATTTCTCAAAATTCATAAATTGTATCTTGAATTTCCATTGTATCATAGACAAGGAAGAAGGACCACAACTGGCCAGGGACTGTCTGTGTATTGCACCTTGCAAGAGGGACTTGTGTTGAGCTGAAATCTCTCAAAGAAAATGGCCAAGGATCAATACCAACACCAAGGTGGTAAGGAGAAGCAAGAAGTGATTTAATTAAGAATTGAAATTCAATGAATTTACAATTTTGAATTAGTCCTGTTAATTTTGAAATGTTTGAAGAGTTAAAGATGTTCCAATGATGCTCACACCTGCAGCAGATGTGGAAAGCTGTGGCTTGGTTTTGAAAGCTGTATGGATTTGAGTGGATATTGTGATAAACTCTTTCTCTTTATTCAGGATTGCTTTGGGCCTTCCAGAATAGCTTAATTAATTGGTTCACAATTTCTGATTTCAGGCTTGTTCAGGTTGGCTATGTGTAAAACTTGAGTGTTTTCAACTTCAAATTTCAAATTTTTATTTTGCTCTTTTAAGTTGTTGTTCTAGTCTTTTTTCATCTACTGCATATCATTTTCTTCAGCTGTCAGGAGGCCTCTACATAAAGATAGATAGATCATAAACATGCAAAATTCTTACTGTTTTCATTTTGTTGATGTAGATTTGAATTTCAAGGTTGAGGTGATCAATATGTTTTTGGTCCAAGTAGTGTGGCTCATCCAATTATTGTTTTCATCTGTGAAATCTCACTGGTAATATATTAGCTTGTGAGAGGGCCTAACAGAAAATTGGAGAAATGTGTTCCAAGCAACGTCTGTCTAATCAACACACCCTTTCATTTTTTTTTTTCAAATTCATGCAATCTCTTCTGAGAGTTCCCTCATATGTTATTCATCATCAGCTAAAGAATCAAATTGTATTTTTCTACTGGACTTTAGACTTTGATTCTCCACTTTCTACTCATTGAATGCAGTTTTCCAATGCTTCAATTCATCCTGAAGCTAATTTCACATTTTTTCTGTGAGAATTGTGAGGCTATTGTAGGTAAATTCTGATTAATGTGATGTTAACCTATAATCTTCTGCTCTTCAAAGTATTTTAAGTTCTGCTAAATCCCATGGGATTATCAGGTTTTTCTGGCTTGTGAGTTCACTTATTTCCACATATTTTCTTTTCAGAAACTTAAATTCTAATGTATTCAAATGTATATAGCCCTTGATTTCCAAGAGGTTCTGCTTGTGTCCAGTTTTTTGGTTAATTAAATGTTTGAATTCTTGAAACAACTAGTTTTCATTGCAAAACAATATATTATTTTAGAGGTGATTGGAGAAATGGGGGTTTCTCAGTACCTAAACTTATTTCTCAATTAGAAATACTCAGCTCACTACTAGACACCCCTTCAAAGACACAGGGTCTAGATTCTTGATTTGTATTTCAATCATTTTTTATTCCACTTCCTGAGTACCACAACAATCTGGGTCTGAAGCCTAAAAATTGAAAAGGAAATTTATGAGTCATGCCCGGCCCCCAGTGCTTTCAGGGGTTTCTTTTTGGACCTGCAAAATGTACGGTCCCACGGGCCCCCTACGGGGCGCGGGAGGGCACCCAGTCAGTTGAGCCACCAGCTTGCTTGTACAGCAATCGGATCTCAAACTCAACACTACTCATACGACCACCACCTCAGTAAGTACACTTCCAGGTTCCAGTACCCCAGTTATATCCATCCATCTCTCCACCAGCCCAAGAAAATACGTACCATACTAATAGCCCATCTTGACAGAACAGTTGCAAAGCGAAAACTATCTGCCGGTGCAAAAAAAAAACACTGTCACTTGGAACGATCAGCTCATACCCAATAACTTCTTGCTTTCAAACTATCGTGCACATTCTTCGCGGTTTTTGGTCAACCTGTGCTGCAAGACAATATCAATCAAGGAATTCATACAAACAATCCCCCCATTGAATGAGTCAGACTCCTGCCCTTTTTTGCCTCACGCCAGTATCTTTGCGAACAAAGCAACAACACAGGAGCGAGCGGAGAATACCAGACTGTCGTCGTTTGGCGGGGCGTTAGCGCTGGGGGATCTAGTCAACAATACACTCGGACGAAAAGGTTAGGATGTCCTACTGAATTCTGTTTTGACGCAAGAGCACAAGAACTTAATAATCTGTTTCATCCTGCCTGTCTTGATCATTTAGAGAAAATTTCAGCTGATTATCAGATCGGGAGTTGACCCTCCCACCCCATCAACACCCAAATCAAAACTATCAACTGGACATCCGTTGCAACAATCTCAAATCATCTTATGCCCTCGCCGATTGACGACATTTAACACTTTTCAGTGCTCCTCTTAACACCCCTGGTCTTGTCGACTCCAACTCACCCTCTTTGACCAGTTCCATCTCCAGTCATCCATCATCACCAGCCTCCGGTACTCTGTCACAGCGCCCTCGACAACGTCGCCACGCATCGTCCGTTTCCCAGCTCATAACATTCAGAGCCGCTTATTTTTTGGAGGATCGCGACCATTATTCCAACAATCCGGGAGAGCTATGTCTATCCCATGAAATGACCTCGGATGAAACATTAGGACAGAGAGATGAATTGCCAAGTGCACCACTTTTTTGGCATCCCGGCTGCACCAAGGTCGAAAACAGCAGCATCTGTTGATGTTCCACACCCTTCCCTCAACCATTATTTGAGCCACATCAAGAAGCCTTTACGATCGGAGCTCTATAAGGACTTTGCGGACTGTGTGGACTGCTTACCGGAGTTCATGTACAATCCGGACAAGGAGGATGACTCGAAAGATGTTGATGCAGAATACATTAACGAATTATACCTGGTCATCTGGAGCGCATTTATCCCCAATACCAATGTCAAGCCCATTTCGACTAATGATAATATGTCGAATTAGTGCAGAAAAAATCGTCGAAGTTCCTGTCGAAAAGGTCGTCAAAGTTCCTGTCAACAAGATCGTTGAATTTCCTGTCGAGCGGAACGTTGAAGTTCCCGCGGATCGGCTCCTTGAGGTCCAGAAGATTGTCACAATCCCGACGCCCTCTTCCCCAGAAGCAGATCCCTAAACCCCTCCGGAGACTCAAGCCGTCACCATTACTGCAGATCATACCCTTCCCCCCCAGCAAGTTAAATCAAATGACGATACCAACAGACTCCCCATTGAGAGAATCGTGGAGGTCAAGAAGATTGTCGAGGTTGAGAAGATTGTGGAGGTTGAAAAGATCGTGGAGGTCGAAAAGATTGTGGAGGTCGAAAAGATCGTTGAAGTGGAGAAGAATGTTGAAGTCAAGAAGGTAGTTGAAGTGGAAAAGATTGTGGAGGTTGAGAAAATTGTTGAGGTGGAGAAGCTTGTGGAGGTCGACCAGATCATTGAGGTGGAGAAGTTGGTCGAAGTGGAAAAGATAGTTGAGATTCCGTCAGAGAAACCGCAGTCTCAACAGATGGATCTTGCGCCAAGGGAAATTGTCAAAAAAGAAAAAGTTGCAGATCGGACTCGAGACACAGATCACGTCGCCGCCGAACATCCGCTGCCCGAACCCTCCTCACCTACACAATTTGTCATGACTCAGACTGATCTCACCTCCAGTAAGATTGCTTCTCTTGAGGCTAAATCTGCGAAACGACTCAGTCACTTCAGCACCACCACTGAAGGGTTCTCCAAAGACGGCACAGCTCTATAGCAATTCAACTCTCAGTCATCAAAGCCTCCCAGTTCCAAACAGCGTAACCGCTACTCTACCATGTCTCAATTCTTTGGAAATGGTGACAATGAGAGTGGAGAGCAGATGTTTTCTGCTGACAAAGCTTTGGATACTGATCACGAGGAATTTCAGGATGCTCCAGAGAGCCTGGCCTGCGCTGTTCGATTCCTCAAGCAGTATGGAGCCAGTGGTTCCACTGATCTCTCCACGGCTCATCTCCTCGTCCGCGGAGCAGACGATGTCGAGAGTGTTTCCAGCCTGTTTCTGGCTTCCAAGTTCGCCAAACGATACACTTTGGAAGACCCGTCATCTCCTTCAATTTGTTCCATCAATTGAGCAATCACGCCTTCACATTTTATCGAATCGGCCCCAATCAAGCACTCCCTCAAAAGTGTCATGCTCGAGATTGGTGTACAAACTGAAAGCTTAGATGAGCTTCATGTTCAACCTCCGCAAAACTCAATTTATAATTCGGGTGATCGGGATTCAATGGCAACATTTGGTCATGGCTCAGCGTCCTGTGGCCCAGATTGCTCTAGAGACAGTCAGGCATCGTCAATGAAGGTCAATAGACGAATTCAAGTTTCTCCGCTTGGCAATAGTCCAACTCATGCGCATCAGCACAGCGTGGCTTTGCCCACGGAGTTGGATGACTTTTCGAGGACCCATGGCCATCTCAGTTCCATCATGACTGTTACTGATCTCTATGACCCATCCCAGCCTCACCTACTCCAAAAACTCGTCACATTCAGCATCCCAGCCATGATCATATCCAATCTCATCACCTATCTCTTCTCCTGCCAGAATCAATCACTTGAAACTCAGCCAACAACAGCAACATCCCTCACACCTCAACTCAAAAATCAATTTAAAATATTCAAACAAATCCTCATCAATCTCCCCCATCCCGTCACTGCTGCAGATTTACCGCAATCAACGTCTTAAGCTAGTGGCTTCATTCCTGGAACCCTCGGCACCAGGTTCACAAAGGATCAACATCGTTTCGCCGTGAGTGTCACCAAACAATTGAAGAAACATCGCTCTGCTGGCCCTTTCCTTCTTCCTGTCAACCCTGTAGCTCTCAACATTCCAGATTACTTCGACGTTGTTGAACACCCAATGGATTTGACCACCATTGAGACACGTCTGGGCAAAGGTGAAGTCCCCACGCCCTGCTGCAGCTCAATAAGCTCCCAGCCCACTAGTCACTGGTTTTCTAACCCTCATGTCTGTGTCTGTCTCTGTCGTTTTCAGCCGGAAAACCTTGTCATTATCGATTGGTTGAATAATTGGTTGCGGATATCCCACTTGTCTTCAGCAATTGCTACTTGTACAACGGACCCCCGACTTTGTCATTCTATTCTCGAGCGGCGTTGGAACTCAGTATTCAATTCAAGACCCAAATGAAGAAGATGCCACCGGATGAGCCCCTTTCACCCCCGCCCACCAGCCGAAGCCAGAGTCTTGCCAAGCTGCCTTCAAAGCCCAAACAATCTACAGAAACCCGTGTCCCGTCTGCTGCCCCTGAACGGAAGAGCGGGTCCCCCATGACACACCACAACTCGGCCCAACCTGCACATCAGAACGGGGGCCAGAAATGACGTTCCTCCTCTCCCCAGCATCCCCGGATCGACAAATTGCTCTGGAAATCTTCTTTGACATGTCAGTTGCATTGCCTTGTTTTACCTCTCGCGCCTTTCCTAATTTAATGTCTGCCACTTCCAAACTCTTGATACAGCATCTATGGTTGATTGAAGACTGTAGATCGTGATATTACCGCCCAGGTAAGCACTCGTCCTTTCTCCTGCTGTTAAGTTTCTTACGATTGGTTGTTATCCCAGTGTTTGGTTATCATGAAACAAGCCAATCCTGCTTTGATCGATTACATGCAATATGACCTCGATCATACCAATGCCAGCAAAGGCGAACACTACCGTCTTGCTAAGGAGTTTGGACAGATGCTCTTGAGTAACTGCCGGAAAGCTGTCGGCACAGCCCCCCTGTGTCGAGATGGTTAGTTGATTGGTCTGCTAAGGCACTACAGAGATTGAGAAGGTTTACTCACGAGATGTATGCTTTGTAGTTACCTTCCCCACGGCCCCCAAGACTACTGTCACTCTGAAAGGTGAAATCGTTTACGAGGAGGAGAAATGTGTTGGTGTCTCTCGACTTGAGCGCTACGTAGCTGAGATGGTAGCTGGTTCCAAGTAAGTCACGCGTCTGGAACTAAGCTTCTTCCAATGATTCAGGATTACTGCCGAGATGAACGTAAGTTCTCTGCCTAGTTGAAACGAGTTGGCCGACCCCTCTGACTCTCTGTAAAATTTACCACAGTTGGATAAGGTCCAGGAATCCATTCAAAATCTATACAAACTTGTCAAATCTCAGCCGACTATCGCCAAAACTTAGATGGCTGTGATCCAATTGTTGTACGGAGAGGTTGTGAAAGGTCTCTCGCCGCACGAGCGCAATCGAGCTGGCAATGACCAAGAAGTCGCCGTCCCTCCAGTCAATTCTTCAGACCTGTGCAAGCCAAACCGACTGCTCTCTCTGGCGACAAGACGCCGCTATTACACCTCAAGCGAAAAGTGGGAAGTAACTGGGTTTACAGCAGCAAGCTCACCACTGTGCGCCATCTTCACTCTATGATTTCCCCGATATGATGTTGATCATTGCTCCTCATCCGTGTCTGAAAACATAGGTTTATCTTGACGTTTTGACGCCGTTGCAGTTGCGCCCAATCCATTTGCAGCGCTCGGTGGTGATACCACTGAGACAAGCGGGCCAGGAGTTACTCGCAAGCCCAATGCAGCTGAGCTAGCACCAACAGGAGGACGACCCTGATTGAATCTGGCACCACGCACGCTACCCTTGCCCAGAGGGACAGAGACCCGCCTCAAAAGGGCAGCTCTTTTGCTCCAAGTCGGGTCACGCCGTTAGGATCCGACAATGGACATAGCGCGTCTGGTGGTAGTATTATAAAAGCTGCGATGCCGGACCACAAGTCAACTGATGCTGAACCCACTGCAGCTGATACTGTCAGCAACTGGAGAAGATTCAAACCGCTTGCCCCTTCCGTGCAGGAAGCCTCATCAGCAGGTTTGTACACACCTTCCTTGAGCCCAGCTTGTGTCAAATCCTGGAATGCTCATGTCTGTTCTCAATCTAGCACCTCCAACTGCCCCACCTACACGGCGCAAGCTCGAACTTTTGGCTAGAATTGTCACGTCATTGGATGGAGCTTCGACACCCCCCACATCTGTCGTGCACAATAGGCCATCCCCCTTTGCAGTTGCCAAGCCCATCGACAACAGTGAGCGAGAAAAGGTAGTTCAAGACAAGCTTGACCGGGAACAAGCTGATTCGTCTGCAACTAACGCCAAAAATCCCCATGCTACCCTTGATGCGATGCCTGACGTTGAGGCCAAAGGATCACCTTCTGTCGCCCCCTGCCACCCCCAAGCTACCCAAGCCACCCAAGCCCAATCCATTCGGAGCTGCCAAGCCAGTCAACACTTTACAAAAAGAATTAGAAGTAGAACAGAATCTTACAAGGGATGAGGCCCTCCTGGAAGGAAAACTGAAAAAGGAAGCGTCCGAGACCAAAGCAGTCCCTTCAATTCCAACCAGCTAACCTTTGGACTCAGTGGCATTTGCACACGCATGGGCCGCTCTACCACCACCCACCAGCAGTTTGTCGAAAGCTCCGCCAGGCTCAATCGTCTCTCCCCCCCCCACGGCTTCTCTTGGCTACTCACAGTCAGCTCTCCTTCCCTTATCCTCCTCATGCGCAGGATGATCTTCCCCTCCCGCTCGATCTGAAAGGTCCTCAGATCCCTGCCCTCCTACCTACCGAACGCCCTATTGTCTTGAACTGGGACTTGAGTCATTGTTTTTGATTCATGAGCTACTACAACCATTCTCATCAACCCGCTCACCAAAGAAAAAAAAACAGATGAAAATCTGTACCAATACAGCACCAGCATTTGATCTGTCTGTCATCTCCAAAATGGTTAGCTTTAATTACCAAATAGCCAAACAGACTCATTTCGGCGGTCCCTTTGCTTCTCTGGGCTCTCCTTGGGAGTTCAACTTGTGTGACGAGGGACAATGGTTGCAGATCACATCCATGAATGGCCAATACGACCTCCAGCCGCTTTCTCCTGTAGAGTATCTCGACATGATCTGGGTTTCGAAATCTAGCGGATCAAGCTACTTCTGTCAACACTAATTCTTTAACACCTCAAGCATGTCGCGTGACTATCAAGACATTGACATGTCCTTGGCCACAGCCGATTGCAAAAACCTTCCGGGGTGTCATGGACTCCCTATTCTCACTGGTGCGGAGTGCTCTAGAAAATCTTCTCTCGCCAAGTTTTTCTGCCGCAACACACGAGCGCTTGTCATCTGGAACTATCTTGGCGAGACCTCAATTTTCTCAAAGGGGTTTTTTTTTCCCACAAAATCCATAAGCTGGTATTGTGTGCGCTTCAAATCGTGAATCAACTCGGTCGTGCTTTTCAAACGTGTAAGGGCGCCTTGCTGGAACTCAAAGCCGGAAAATCTGCATGTCGATTCAAATGGATTGATGGTCCTCTTGTGAGTGCTATGAAGAAGGGTCAATGGCTGTGGATAGAGAATTTGAACCTATGTAGCGCTTCAGTCCTCGACCGGCTCAATCCCCTGTTTGAAGGAGCTGGGAGACTGCAGCTCGCAGAAGAAGGCATGACTCAACAGGGGCATTGAATCTACACGCCGATCATTCCACCGTCCTTTGACCACCAGGCTACCAGCGACAAGGTCACATTGGCATCAAGTCCTACCTCGTCGGCCTTTGGACCCATCTTCGCAAACAGGATTTTGAATGCTAGCATCCCCAACTCCAAATCATCGCATTACTTTATGGATCCACTTGACTGTTCCGGATGCGGCCTGAATTCATTGTCGATAACGCCATCCTCCTCAAAACACACTGCGTCGCATAGCATCACCAACCATCAAATATCAGAGCTGATTGGAGAGGTAAAGCTGTGCTATCCGAAGCGATTGGATGATTCAATCTGAATAGCTTTGGGATCGATATTCTTGGTTTGATTGATTCAGCTGTTGTCCACCGAGAAACATCTGATGATGGCACTGCAGATTTTCTTCGAAGCTATTAAGCATAATTGGATATTAAGTGAACATGATGAGAAAGTTCAGGTAAGCTCATCTTCAAGCAAATTCAATGACTAGACTAGTCGCTGAATTTGACCTTCATGCCTTCCTCCCTAGGCTTATGAGACTCTAGTATTACTGCTGAGGTCCAAGGCTCATTTGATCACACCACCAGTACATACATTGGACTGTGCTCCGCTTTGCTGGTATCATGGTTAACAATTCGCAAAATGTATCATCCCCCTTGCCCAACCAACTGTGCAATTTGTCTTTGTTGGACGAGGTCGCTTCAGCAGCTAAACCGGAGCTCGAGCACCACAACAATGGGCCGCGGCATTGGGAGATAACCAACCCATTGGCAGTTTGGTTCTTGTTTCTGGATTTTGACTTGTGGTTTCCAACTTCCCCGAGCGTTCAACACTTTCACTTGAGAGTTTATGTGGTTTAATCAAGACAAGCATATGGAGTCGGACCTACTGGGCATAGGATTCTACTGAAGGACCTCTCCTGCTATTGACCACTCTCCTTCTACACTAGCCACTAGTCAAGTCTTCTCCTTCCCGCGCTGCCATTGACCCTCAGGTCATTGCAGATGCCGGCTCCCCCACCCAGGCTGCCAGCAAGCCTGCCTCCAAGGCCAAACCCGCCTCCGAATGAAAGGCCCCATCTTGGCCAAGCCTGCCTCTGCTACCACCAAGAAGCCCGTCTCAGCCGCCAAGAGACCCACCTCTTCAGCCACCAAAAAAGCTACTGCACCTAAGAGAACTTCTCCATCCGCCACCAAGGTATGTAATGTCATCTCTCACCCCATGCCTTTGCTCACTCTACTAAACTCAGCTCTTTCAGGCTTCTTCCACCGACCTCAAGCTCACAATCAAAGACATCATCAAGGACGCCACTAAGAATAACAAGGAAAATGTCTGCGGCGGTGTCAGTCGTCCAGCAATCAAGAAGTCGTGCACTTCCCCCTTGCCCCTCGGTCAAATGTCTGATACCTGCTCCCCATATTCTCTTTTGCAGATACCTTGTCTTCCGATTCAAGGTCCTGGACATCCCTGCCAACATTACACGTCTGAACAAATTCATCCAGCGTGGGGTTGAGAAGGGCATTTTTGCGCTTCCTAAGGGAGCCAGTGGGAAAGTCAAACTAGCCAAAGCCGTCTTGAAACCCAAGGCTCCTGTTAGTACCACTCTTATTGAAGCTCATAGCCACAGTCTGTGTCCCCTCTCTGATGGCCCCTAGATCTTTTCCCAGAAACCTACCTCCAAAGCCGCCAAGCCTGCTAGCAGGCCCGCTGCCATTAGGAAAATCACCAAGCCAAAAGCTGTCGTTAAGAAGGCTGACCCAAATCCCACGGGGGCCAGGAAGACTCTCAAGAAATTCCTCACCGCTCCCCTGAAAAAAATCACTACTGCAAAAGAAGTGAGTTTTCCGTTGCTTGGTCAAATTCCAGTTATTGGTCTCGCCACTGACTAGTCAATCCTGTTTTTTGTCCACCAGCAAGAAGACAAGTATGTTCTTGACGGATTGGATGACCGTCGATGGGTTTCAAGAAGAACCCCAAGATCATGATTCCAAAAGCTGTCTGATTCGATCGGCTTGTGGCCGGTGCTCTGTTTGACAGTAAACAGGTGGGTTTGATATGAAAATGGTTTTTTTTATCCACGCGTGCTTGGTAGCAAAAAGCTGATCCCTTCAAACGTATTCAGACTTGGGGAGTTTTTTGCGGAACAGTTGGATAACTTTTGAGAGACGGAAAATGAGAGGGGTGGAGATGGAGATACCTCAGCGCAATTGAGGAAGCTTGGGATGGTGATCATCAGGAGTTTGGTGGTCCGCTCTGATCTTGCACTTGTAAACGGATTGTTTTTTTTTCTTTATTTTGATTTTTTCTTTTCTTGTTCTTTTTGCTTACGTTGTTTGGAGCTGCATTGTGATGGCTCAATTCAGTTGTATAACGTTTGCAGGAAAAAAAAAGGAAAGGATTTAACAAAAGAAAAAAAAAGAAGAAAGAAAAACAAAAAACTACGCACACATCAAAGCAAGATCAAAAAGAAACTAGGTAAGAAAACAAGGAAACAAAAAAAAAATCAGGATTGCATCGACAAGGTTGAGGTTGTATCGGTTGGTATGTCCAATATAGTATCAACGGGGGCGAGCTTGTATCAGATTGGATGTCCGAGATAGCATTGGGATGGCCGAGGATATGTCACCCAAAACCCATGTTGCATCAAACCCGGCTGTCTTTGCATTGAGCCTGGCCGAGGTTGTGTCGCCTTTGTCCAAGGTTGCATCGAGCAACCCTGGTGAAGGATCGCGGGTGCCAATGCAACAGCGCCGGCAGTGTTATTGAATCGGCCATTGCATCACTGGAGGCCGTTATTAAACCGGTATGGGCTGATAATGCATCAGTGTCCCATTGAGCCGGCTGCAAACCTGTCGACATAACATCAGCAAAGGGTTAAGTTGGTGGGACGCGCGGCGACGTTACATCGACCATGTCCCATTAAAGATGGGGCAAGGTCAATGCAACATCGCCGCGCGTCGACCCAACATTGGGTTGACGTTGTATTGGACGCTTCAGCCGATATAACATCGGTTCAAGCCGTCCGATTTAATGGCGGATACGGCCAACCAACGTAATCATGTTGGCAGTGATTCATCATTCACAATGTTGTTGTTGAAATCACTAAGTAGTCTGTTTTCCATTAGTTGCCATCAATCATGTTGTCGTTGTTGTCTAATTGTGATTTGTGTCTTGAAACACATTGGTTGTAACTTTGTTACTGTTAGTATCTCTTGTCATTACATCTCTCTTTTTTATTGTTTGATTGTTCTTATTTCTTTTATTGATCTTCTTTTATGTTTCTAGTCTACTACTACTGGCTGCGTATTGATTTTGCAATAAAGAGAAATCTTGACAAGTCATTACACTTATATAGTAAAAAAATGGGAGATTTCACAAGTTTCCATATCACAGAATGAGGCATTATTGCCAGACTAAACACAGATTAGACAGGATTTTCCAGCCTAAACGCAGATTAGGAGGCATGGAGTGTTCTCTCAACCACAATTAAACAAAATCGAATGAAATAGAACTAGCAAAATGAATTAGAATAAGAGATGCATAAAAGATAATGCATAAGAAGAGAATGAATAAAATGGGTGGAAAATTGTATGCAATATGCATATGGACTGTAAGAGTCTGGGAAAAATAAGAAATCCAAGAAGGGTCTGAAATCCGTGTATTTTGCAATCCAGTAAAGATATGAAGATGGTTTCAGTGGGTGACTAGGGTTTATTTTGTTTGTGGAGTCCCTTTTTTAGGTTAGTTTTATTTTATCTTGAATGGTTGATGCATAAAGTATAATTTTTTAAATTTTCCCCTCAAAACACAGGAAAATAGACCACACTGTATTACCACCCTGTATTACCACCCTGTATTTTCCTCATCTTGAAATCTACATTATAAGAGATCAAGAACCTGTTGTCTTCCTAAAACCCAGTCATAACAGATTCATGCCTTAATTTGAGAGGAAGTGGAGGAATTGCATGTTGGGTGCCGCAAGCATTAAAAAGAAATTTAAATAAATACAAGAGCAAGCATACAAAGAAGCAGCAAAGAGAAAAGAAGCCAAAAATAAGAAACAGAAGACAATAAAAAATTTATCAAAAGGAAAAGAAGAAGAAATGGCCAACCCCACACTGGAAGATTTCTTCTATATGCAAAACATTGTAGCTCAACTAGAAGCAGTGCTTGCTCAGTAACAGGCTGCAGGACCAAAACCAACTCTTACTTGATCAGAACATAATCTTGTTTGAAGTTCATCAAATCTCCAGCCAAATTCCACAACACGCAAAACCCGCGATAAGGAACTCTCAAATACAATGGCTCCAATTTCCAAATTTGGGAAAAGAAACTGAACTGTATATTCCGCTATGTCTTCCAACCATCCAAAAAAGGTGTGTTCATGGATCTGAAAGATAATTAACTTCAAAGCCAGCTCCAAAAAAAAAAGATACAATTGCATGCATCATTTGATCTTCCATTGATGATACACTACTTCGG
>SMGU01007237.1:0-15213 GCA_004348175.1 Puccinia novopanici
CCCCCCAAAAAAAAAAAAAAAAAAAAAACAGGTAAATTCACACAACATGAAGAAAAAAAACCTGGTGTTTGGGGAATAAATGCACAAAGTTGGTGATTGTGGTCTAGAAAGATCTTTGACACTGTTTATAAAGAAACTTTGATTCTTCACTGGTTTATATATGGCCAAGCAATGTGAATAACAAATTTTGATGTATTTTTTTTCAACTTTTTGACAAAATTTAGAATATAGAATGTGATAGAGGGAAATGAGAAAAGGGAAATAAATGCATCTCAGGAATAGATTTGAGTGGTTCAGAGAATGAAGTTGAAGAACTGATGATGACATTTACTTGTACAGTGACCAGATAAAATGGAGCAGGCAAACTAACCGGGGTAGTGGTTTTGCATGTGATGGATATAAATTAAGAATGAATAAGAGGGCACACAGAAAATCCAGAAAAACATTATATGAAACAAGATAACTGGGATGATTGGGAAAAATCTATTAAACAGGTCTTATATTGCTAAAAAAAATTTCAAATTTTTAATACTACATTTAAGAATAAAAATAAATTTATGAATAATTCAAAATTTAGTAGATTATGAGTGATATGAAGCATAAAAGGTGAAAAACAAGAAAATAAATGGAGTTTTTAGCATTGAGTAGAAAGAATTATGGGAAGATTAAGCCTTTGAAGAAAATATCATCCAAAAATGAGGATAATTGAATTCCTATTCTCCTTAGAATTATTTAATTTTCCAAATTTTCTTTTTTTTTTTTTTTAAATTTATACAACAAAAGTTTTGTTTACTTCCATTTGAAAATTCTTTTAAGGGTGTTCAATTTCAGTGATGATTCTGATATTTTTTGTTCTTGTTAATATTTTTTCTTCTAGCTTTGCATTTGATTGGGTTAAATAAGAAGGATTTGAATATAAATTCCATATTGAACTGATTTCAAGTAATAACCAATTATACAAGATGTTTAGTAATTGTCAACTCCTTGAATCCTGGGCTAGGATAAGGATATTCTTCCTAATAAAAAGGGAAAGTGAACAGATTCAGGAGCTTCTTCAATACATGCCAAAATTGAGGATTTCAAGAGTTATCACCAGGGGCATTTACTAAGCAATTTTATCAACACTGGGCTACTGCCCTTTTTTAAAAAAATGTGCTGGCCCTTGTTTGGAACAGCTGGCTATGTAGCATTAGTGGGTTTTCTTGCTAAGATTCAATGTAGCACAACATAGCAATCCTGCTTTTTGGGTGTGCCAGGGTAGTGTTAGCATGCACTTTCAATGATCTAACAGGATTAATTTTATATGCTAGAAAAAATAAAATAAAAAAACTAGGCTACAATATGCTAACACTAAAATTAGTTTTTCTTGTGTAGCAAGTGCAATAAAAATTACAAAGGGTTCTCTGGAACTTTCTATAAAAGCTCCAGAAGAATTCCTCTGGTTTATCTCATTCACAATCACTATCCAGTTCAATTCATAAGACTAAAAGTGATTCATGAATGATTCTGGTCCAAGCAACACCTATCACTGTGGGAAAAACATGCTCAACTGCCTGCAGTTGACATACTGAAAGTCCCAGGAAGCTTGTGGTGTTACTCAAACCTTTCTCCAATATTGATTCAACCAAGCTTGGATGCACAGTCACTGTGCACACTGCACAGTGACTGTGCCAAAAAATCTACATATGCAAATATGTGGAGTTTGGATGGTAGCTTGGCTGGAGCATGCTGAAGATCAAGTTTTTTTTGCAGTGTATATCCCCCATATTAGCAAAAATCAAGTAAAAAAAGTGTCTGCAAGCTGTGTAGCAAGTCAGATTGCTCCCTAAAAATAGATCATTATCATTTTTTATTGGCTCACACACAGCAGCTTGGCATATAAGAAGATTCATGCTGATGAATTTCTGAGTCTCTGAGCTTGAGGTCAAGGATAATCAAGATGAAGAAGGCTTAAAAAGGGGCAGAGATACTCAGGAGAGGATCACCGGATTGGCTCAAGGTGGTGCGGAAAAGGTGGGAAAAGAACCAATGATGAAATTGCTTGTATCTATACTAAATAAATAGACTAAGTACAAGCAGACCAAGTTGTGGTTGAGAAAATGAATAAAATAAATATCATGAATAAAATCATGAACATACAATCAATGAGAAATTTCTTTGAGACTAGAATGAATAGAAAATGACTACTAGACAAGGCTCAAAGGCTACAATGCTGTGACATTTCTTTACTATCATGCTACTGAAAAAATTGCCTACTATGATTATATGAAGTGGTATTTATGATGGAAAGAAAGAGAAAAGGGAGTTCTGGAATGAGTAGAAAAAGAGAATTCCAACACACGCCACACACAATTATTTTTCATGCATAACTGTGCACTCCAAAAACATTGGCATTCCAGCTGTGCACTCCTAAATTTTACATTCCATAAGTAAATTTGGAAAGATAACACATTTTTTCT
Organism: Puccinia novopanici; assembly: GCA_004348175.1. Classification (NCBI taxonomy): domain Eukaryota; kingdom Fungi; phylum Basidiomycota; class Pucciniomycetes; order Pucciniales; family Pucciniaceae; genus Puccinia; species Puccinia novopanici. The sequence continues at coordinate 2,460 of SMGU01007237.1, forward strand.
TTTCATTTCTTCAGCAAGTACAAAAAAAGAACAAAAGAGAACAAAAAAAAAAAGAACAAAGACAAATGGAATAGAAAGAAGGAGAAAAAACAAGACAAGAAGCCCACCAAAGCAAGAACCTATGATGTGGTGTTGTTGTAGAGGGCACATCCCTCCTCAAAATGATCTAACCAAAATTTATCAGCCCTTGGCATCCATCTGGGCACCAGTATGGGGTGGGGAATGGGTTTGACAACCTCCTCACCAACCACCTTTGCCAAAACCCAGTGGTTTTTGTTGACATAGACCAGATAGATGGTTGTGGATTGGCCAAAAATCAATGCCACAACAAGAGACAAGACAAATATACAATTGACAATAACAACTCTAGATGAATGTTGAGAAAAACAATACATTCAGTTAAAGATAACAACAAGAATAACAACAATCATTACAGCACTACCTCAAAGACCCAAAAATCAGATGTTGTCTCCTTGCTCTTCCTGAATTTGATATTCCACTCTGAATCTGATGATGTTATTGATCCAAAAGAAAGTCTGATGTTGTTGTTGAATGACTGAGTGATGTTTAACTATTGATTTTTGGTTATAAATTTATTTGACTCTAGGATCTTGAAGATGTTTTGATGACTTCTGTGTTCTTTTTTTGAGTGAGTGGTTCTTGCTGAGAAAACAATCTGACTGAGTGAACTAGACAAATTGAGGCTGACACTTCTTGAACTTGCAAGCCTTGAAATCTAACCAATACATAGCATACTGAATATTCAAATGGCAATCATATCACTACAAAATCTCCCTTGCCTTGGTAGGATGGAATAGGACCCAGAAAACCCCCTGCCAATGTGGGTTGCCAAAAATCTCAAATTTTGCAAAAAATTCATACATTTTTTGGGGACATTCATAAAAAATTGTTGGCTAACATTGTGCCATCAGAGGTAGAAAGGAAAGCATTGATTCCTCCAGGGGGGGGCAACCAGATTCAAACATCCTAGGTGGGTAGCATCTATGAAGAAAGTGGTCATACATATGTTTTCGGATTTTTGGCAAAAAAAAAAAAAAAAAAAAAAAAAAAAAACATAAATCTATGGTGCCCCACAGCTGTAGGGAGTTTTCCCAGGCCCTTCCATCATGCACAAAATTTCTTCCCAAGCAGCTTGCCAACTTGCATGTGCGGCCAACCCTGATCCACATTAGACCTCTTCTAGAGGGAGAAACAAAAGTGGTAGGTAATATGATTACAAATCTAGTCATCAATTTCAGATCAAGTATGAAAACTATCCAGTTGTGCACATAAAATTGGCAAGCTAAATTGTAGTCTGTCTAGTATCCTGTCCTCTACCAAACAACAACTGTGGTATTCAAAATGGCTTTTTGAACCACATTATACATGAAATCATAAGTCCAACATGATAGTTGGTGAGTCCCTTCACCAGGAACACTTCTTGAACTTTTTAAAAAAAATTATGATTTTATGTGGAATTTAGTTCAAAAATCAATTTTGAATACCATAAACAATTACAACAAAATCAAAAACAAGTCAGTAATATTTTGCTGATCATGGGGAAGAAAATGGTGGGTATATAAGGTCACAGCAACATGGTGAGTGTAAAGTGTGGATACAATGTGTATGTAAGAACTAAACACAAGTGTGATGAGGGTGGTCATATTGATTTCAGAGCTCCTGAGATACAGGATAATCAATCCCTGGAGTTGAGTTTGCAGGAAAAGGACTCATGAGCCAGGGCAGAGGTATGAGGCTAAGGCTTTAGGTTTCAAGACCAAGACACGCTACTGGAGGGATTTGGATAGACACACTAATTTGACGTATTGGGTTGACATGCAAATAGATTTTTGGATAATGATTTGAGTGACACTGAAAGAAAAACTGGCTCAACTACCTGCAGTTGACATGCAGAAACTCCAAGTAAGCTTGTGGTGTTACTCAAACCTTTCTCCAAGGGTGATTCAACCAAGCTTTGATGCACAGTCACTGTGCATGCTGCACAGTGACTGTGCCAACAAATCTACATATGCAAACCAGTGGAGTTTGGATGGCAGCTTGGCTGGAGCATGCTGCATGTCAACTGCAGGCAGTTGACTGAGTTTTTTTTGCAGTGTGATTTGTTAAGAAAAATTTTTTATTGCAATGACAAATTTTGGAAACAAAGATTTCGCCACAAGGAAAGGATTCTTCTTCTGAACCATACAACAATATTTATAAGGGTATTATACGACTAGAAACTTGCAGCATCTTCAAAAAGAACCTTGAAGAGTAGAAAATGAAAAATGTCAAGACAGTAAACTTGTAGATACATCCATCATTCAGGCTTTTTCGGTCAAAGATCTAGAAAATTGCTGATACTTGCAATGAGCAAATCTAGTCGAAACATGACAGGAGGGGAGGAAGGATGTTGTTCCAAATTGTGACACCACATCCTTGCAGGAAATTCATGTAACATATCTGTGGATTTTTACTCAAATATGCGAACGTATGGAGATGAGATGCGAGGTCGACACAGCTCGACACTTGACCGCAACTACAGAACCGCACATCATCTTGAAAGCCAGGCACGGAAGACAGGGAAGATGAAAGTGGAGCTACGCGAGGACGAAGGGAGTGGGGCAAAGAGTAGGGGGCGCACGACAGGGGAGCACGACGGGACGGAGGGGCCGGTGGATCTGCTGATATTGGGGGCGGGATGGACGGCGGGATTTCTGATGTAAGAGCAGCGAGATGGATGAGAAGTGGGGAGAGGGGCTGACGGGGCTGGATGATGATGGTGTGAGGCAGTGATTACGTTACGGAGTACGAGAAGGGCTTCCGATGGCGGGCGACGACGACGAGCGGCGGCGGGCAATACGGGGCGATCAAGTTCAAGTACGACCCGAGCGAGCCGACGACGACGACGGCTCAGCTTGCTCCTGGGGGAGACGCCCGCGGAGAGTGCAACCAGTTCGCCAGCCTGCCCGACGCCCGCGCCATCCTCATCTCCTTCCCCATCACCTCTCCCGGCGCATCCGCCCGTCTGCTCCACGACTATCTCCGCTCACGCCCCGACTCCTTCCCCAATTCCGTCCAGTTCATCGACGTCATCCAGCTCGGAAGTTCCGGTATCTTCCTCGTTGAGTCTCCATTCCACATCTCCCCATCTCTCTCATCCTTCGTGTGCCACTCATATCGTTTCTCCCTGTCTCATACACAAGTCTCCACAGGACAGACCAACGCAGGCTTCGGGAGAGGAGAAGGGGGAAGAGAAGACAGTCTGGATCGACCGGCACTCGGCGTATGACCGGGAGAACGGACGAGCGAGAAGTGAGGAGGAGTTATTGGGGGAGAACATGAGAGGGGAAGCGGAGGGGGTGCGGTTTCGGACGACGGTTCTGAACCTAGCGGGGCTGTGGGGCGGGAGGCGGAGCATGCGGAACTATGTGGAGAAGGTAGCGGGGACGAAGGCGGCGTTGCGGGAGAAGGGGAGTCTGCACATGATCCACGGGCTGGATGTGGCGCGGGCGATTCGGGCGGTGCTGAGACGCTTCGGCTCCGACGCCGCCGGCCAACGCTGGATCCTCTCCGACATGCGCGTCTACGACTGGTGGGACCTCGCCGCCGCTTGGGGCCTCGCCGGCCCCTCCCTCCCCGATAACCCCATCGGCCCTCAGGCTCTCTGGGTCAATCAACTCTTGCATGAACATCACCTCCGCGCCCTGCCCAGACCTCCTGAGGCTCTCGGCAGAGCTATCGATAGTCGAGAGTTTTGGCGAACCTTCCATCTCTCTCCTGTCCGTGCTAGACTCGAACATTTCTTTTGACCTCTTTCTTCTGAAAACTTGGCATTGACCAGACAGAAGCCGTGAATCATTCAAAGAGGGCGTAGTTGGTATGTACCACATCGAGAGATCTGCACTTCAGATATACATACTCTCAAGGCAGTTCATGTTGGCCCGGTGTGTAATCTATTCTGCCGAGTGTCAAGAAAGAGTGCGCAGTCGTCAAGTAGGTACTTCACTGAAAAGGTCGCCTTTCTGAGTGGGGGCATACTGAGTTGTATGTTTTTTCTGGAATCAATGAGGAATAAGAATGTATATCTGGAATATACAATGCGCAAAAGATGATTTAAAAGGACATATATATAGTGGAGTCATGCGTATGTATATAGACACAGGGGGGGAAGGCAAGAAAGGATGCATTATGTATTAAGCAGGACGTTTGTGATCGGGAGAGTCATCGGGGAGAGCATCAGCCTTGCGTTTAGCAGCGGGAGCGAGGCCGATCGAGATTTTAGATTTCGGGGGAGGGATGGAGGAGGGTTTATCGATAGCAGCGGCGAGGGGCAGAGAGGTAGGAGGTTTGACGGGGATGGAAGAGTGAGCGGCGATGGGTTTGAAGCCAGCCTTGCGGGGGGCCATGAGACCGGAGGGCGTGAGGAAGCCGTCCATGGAGGAGGAGGCGACGCCCGAGTTGAGCTGGCTGCCCAGCCCATTCATCAGGTCGGGCCCGGACGAGATGGTGTGCTTGGGGTGCGACCGATGGTGTAATGCGTTCGCCCCGATCCCATCCTTGTTCTGCCCACTCCCACTCCCCTTCCCCTTCTTCCCCACCCCTGACCCACTCGGCTTCGTTAACGACGACAAAAACTCCTCCTGGTGCGGCGCTGATCCTTTGTTTCCCACCGATAGTATCATCGTCGCTGAGCCTAGCTTCTCTTGTCGCTTTCGGAACGCCTCGTTGGTTCCTGTAGGCGTGTCCCCCGATGCCATAGCGGCCTATATATAAAACAACAAGAAACTTGTGCGTTAAAAAAACCAAGAAACGATCCATCATTAGCATTATAGACAAACACTCACCAGTTTTTTCTCCTCTTCGATTTTCTTGATCCGTTTTTCAGTCTTGGCTTTGCCGCTACCTTTGCCATGAAACTTGTGAGAAAGGGCCTTCCAGGCTTCTTTACGAGTCAACTCCCTGCCAAACTCGTCATTATACTTGATCTCGACGTCAGGCTTGTAGTGCCGATAAGCTTCCATAGCTTCTTTAGCCGCCGCAGCCTCGCGCATGCGGTTCTCGTATTCTCGAGTGGCCTGATCCTTCGCATCGCCCATTTTTTTAGTCTTCTCCTTTTCGAGCTCTCGCAGTGCGTCTCTTCGTCGCTGTTCGATCAACCAGGCCATCTTGTCTTGATATAGCCGTTCCTTCTCCCTTTCCTCTGGAGTCAGCGGCTTGATCAGTCCTTGCGACTTGAGTAACGACAGCGTCGAAGCCATCCCACCAGACACGTATTGTTCTGCCCCGGTGGTACCATAAGTGGTCGACTCTTCCTCCGTCTCCTTCACCTCCCCACTTTCCTTCTTTTTCTCCCCAAGAGGCTTGTCTGAATCGCCGGCCATCAATCGCTCCATTTCACGCCGTTCGGCCTCTTCGTCTATCGACGAACCAGCTTCGCTCTCTGCGATCGCACCCAGACTGGGTTCGATCGAGACCGGCTTGGGTTTGTTCCGAGCGGCTTCCTCTTTCCTTCGCAGTTCGGCCAGGCGTTCCTGCTGCAAACTGATCGTCCGAATGAATTCCGAAGCATCGTCAATAACCAACCGGCCGTCATCCGGCTCTTCCTCTTCTTCTCCTCTCTCGGCTTGGGATGGCAGCTCATTCATCTCGTGATCTGGGTCTGATTTGGTCGACGGCAAGTCTTGCTTTTGGTGTGCTTGCTGGTGCTTGCGCCGCAGTTTGCCTGCTTCCCTCCGCATCCGGGACATGGCTACTTGAAGCTCTTCATCATCAATGACATCAGCCTCGGCTAGTTGACTTGGATTATTGGGCTGGTCAACATCCATTCCATCCTGCGGTTTATTCTCGGCTTCCTCTTCTGGGACTGTTGATGTGGGTGCACGTTGTTTGCTCTTCTTGGATCGTGTTTTCTTGGCTTTTTTCTTGAACCCAGCGTCACCTTCTTGCAAGTAATCATTCCCAATTGTTTCTATAATAAAGAAGGTGGTAGTCAGTCGAGTACTCTCATAGAAAACATGGGTAAACGGGGGATAAACGCTTGAAGCTTGCTGTCACCTCACTTGAATAGTCCAAACTGAGTAGGTCTTTTTTGAGGATTTCAGCGGTTTCCTTCTTGGTTATTTTGGAACCATTGGCACCATCGCTGATTTGGGGTCTCACGGACTGGTCCTGATCGAGGGAGGTATCTTTACCGAGTCTGAAAGATTTTTCTTGTTTACCGTCGATGGTGTCAGAGTATTTAGCAAGGACGGTTTGGGCTTGGCCGGGAGCAAGGAACTCGTCGTCATCGTAGCCAGTGTATTCACCGGCCTGTCGACCTTGACGTTTCAGCTCGACGGCCTCTTTCGTCCGAGTGTGCTCGGCAAGTTCCACGTTCTCCAGTTCGTCATCCTCTCCGTCGAGGATCTTGGAGTCTTTGAGTGTCAGAACCATCTTCTCTTCATCCATCATGGTCGATTGAAGATCTTTCAGGTCGTGTCCGACCTTGAGTCCCTCGAGATCTCGTGAGCCGTATTGCGCCTCATCGGCATTCAATTCTGCCTCCTTCTTCTTGGCAGCCAGGGTGAGGTCGTTCTTCTTGGCAGATTTTTTCTTGTGTTGTTTGACCCATTTCTTGAGGTCGTCGACATCCTCTTGATCCGGCGCGAGTTCGCCCAAGCCACGACCGCTGAGTTTAGCAAGTCGTTCGCGGTTTTCTTTAGCCTTGATGACCCGTTCCGCGACTTTCTTGGCTTGCAGTGCATCCTCTTGCTCCTGACGATGTCTGGCATAGTTCTGTTCTGCTTGTTGGTCTGGGTCCAGTTCCTGTGGGCCGTCGTTCGTGTCGCCTGTTGGGAGTGGCTTGAGTCCAAGGGATATCCTGATCTTGTTCGTCTCCTCTATGGAGAGACTCTCCTTGACTTGCGACATTCCTTTCCCGTTCTGTTCGTTCGTTCCGAGTTTTCTCCAGAAATCTCTTTTGCTTCGCTTTTCTTGGCTTTTCCGTTTCCTTCGGGTTCCCCGGGTTTTGCTCGCCCCAAATTCGATATAAGCATTCTCAATGCCCCTACATATTTATTTATTATGTAGAAACCACTACTTGTCAATAAATCCTGCCCATAGGTCTCAGTTGCTACACGTTAATTTTCATGCAATCGCATCAAGGAGACTTATTGAAAAGAGAGGTTCAATTCTGTTTTAAATATCCTTCGAAAGGCAGGAAATGTTTTGGAGGTGGATCTGAAAGTGGCTATCAATAGGAAGGCACGCAAACAAGAAAACAAGAAAAGATAAAAAAATATTAATATGATAGAAAATTCATGAAAGATTCCATCTTAACACAAAAGAAATTAACAACAGATTTTCTTGAGTATTAGTTTTTTTTCTTTTTTTTTTCTTGAACTGGAATCTATGCAGTCACATGACCACCAGCTGGAGAAGTTTTGAGGGATAAATTCCAGCTAGGCTGAAATAAAAATTATTTCCCTTTTAAAAAAGTATCCATTTTCTGTTTTGGCTAAGCAACTTTTTCTGGTATGTAAAACATAACCTGTAGCTGTGCTCAAGAAGCTTGCAATCCATTTAACTCAACACAGCCTTTGTCAAGAAAATTAACCCAAATCCTAAAATTTATTTATTTAAATTATTTGAAAAATAAAAATTGATTCTTTTAGCTGAATTGCAGGATTTAGTTTTGAAATTTTAAGCTGTTTGGCTTCTGGAAAATTAAATATTTTATGTGGTTTATAGTACAGAATTTGATCATGAAACAAAATGTTTTATGTGATTTATAGTACAGAATTTGATCATGAAACAAGTGGAACTCCCCCTGGCTTGGTTTAAGAACATCATGAATATACCTAACAAGAAAGGAATAATTATGTGAAAATAAATCCTAGGATTACTAGTTTCTTTGGTCCAAGATTGGTAGAAATGCCAGAAAACCTTGCTTTTTTTGGTTGATCACATTATAGTTAATTTGGAATGCACTCAACCTAATAGCCTGGTTCAGAGAGTGCCTTTTTCAGCAATGTCCAATTAATGTTTATCCCCTTGTGCCAGCCAATTTTTCTGGAAGAAAGACCTTGCTGATGTATAACTTCAGAAGGGCCAAATTTATCCTATGTGAACTGGGCTAATGATAAATTTTTTTTGAAATTAAATTATGGTATTCAAAATTGGGAAATAAAATCATAAACAGCTTTCACATAAAGTTTTCACAGGGAATTTGTCACATCACATAAAATCATCTTGAAAATCCCCTGCCAAAACTTTTAACTATGCCAATATGACTGAGATTTTATGATTTTATGCCCCAATTTTGAATACCATAAATGAAGGAAGAGGTAACTTAAAATTTAGTTGAAATTATTCCATCTAAAAAGATGTTAATGAGGTTGATTTCAGACCAGATTGCCTAGGACATGCCCACAAAGTTAGAATTTCTGGAATTTTATGTGCCAAGATTAAGTGGAGATTTCATGATAAAATTCCAGTCCTTATTTCCACCAAAAAATAATGATGCCAACAGATTAAAAGAATTATAAAGATAAAAAAAAAATCTGGAAATTGCCAATAGTTTTATGGGAAATCAGACCTGTACCCTTGGACTTTGGATTGGTGTAAGGTGTGTCTTTATCCCCTCTGGGAAACAATAGGGGGTGTCAAATATGACCAAATCTACCATTATGTAATTGACTGGTTTTGAAAAATCCACCATTTTTAAAACATGTTTTTTCTTCACCAATAAGCTCTTAGGACCCATTAATGAAGAAATATTTTTTTTTCAAAAATTGACTTGTTTCTAATTGTGGATTTGTTATATTTGATACCCCCTAATCACACATTATTGGGAAAATAAAACTCCCTTGGCCACCATGAGAGAAACTCTATGTATGCTTGCATTTATGTCTACAGCCAATCCCAAAAAGCTTGCAGCCTGAGACTGTCAATTTTTTTATTTTCTGTGCCACTCACTTTCTACGCCCCATCAGCCAATAAAGGCCTTGGAAACACAGCCAAAACAACTATTTAGTTTTTTTTTGAATTTGGAAGGATGGGACCTATTGCATCCGATTTGTTAAGCAGATTTAACACAGACCACCTTCTCAATTGCTGGGTGCCTGGGGTTCCAGGCCATCCCCCTGACCTTGCAATTGGTGCAGTCAGCCTGCAAACTGCCTTTCTTGAGCCTGCATACCAGGCTGTACAGCTGATGAGGCGCAGAAAAAGGTGGTGTGGAGTAGAAAAATTGGTCAGATCCCCCAGCTGCATCCACAATCTTTTTGGGATTGGCTGTATCATAACCATGATAATCTATCCTCACTTCCAGAAAGCCTAATTCAGTTGAGATCTTCCTTTTAAACATGGACTGAAATGAAACTTGCTTTCATGCTATGTGACACTTCAAGTTCCTAATCAGACTATTCTAATTAGCCAGTTTTGTAGCCTTTTGGTTAGGCTCATTGCTACTGTTTTATTATGAATAAATTGAAGTATGAAAGTCAATTGGATGTCCCTATTTCAGGTTAAATTCACAACAAGGGCATTATTTTGCCTTTTTTTTTTCTTTTTTCTTTTTCTTTTTCTTTTTCTTTTTCTTTTTTTTCTTTTTCTTTTTTTGTTTTTCCACCTTTCAGTAGAATTAAGGTTGAAGACATATTTGATCTTCTTCATATTTGCTTCCAATTTTATTTACACTTTTCACTTCCCCATCCATAAATATTATGAAATACCCCTCACGAGATTAATAGCAGGGTTCACGTAGGTGCTTGCTTGCAGTTAAAAAGATTTGCATGAGCAAAATTTTAATCCAGTTGAAATAAGGTTTGGCCATGAGATTGCTACATTTTAGCAATTTATTTTATGCGAGCAAGCAGACTCAATTTTATGACATGGGCATAAAAAGGCCCTACATGAACCGGCCTAATTTAATTCTGCTTAAACTCATATCAATCAAAATCAAAAATAATAATTAAAAAAATGACTTTGAAATGTGTTCCAAAATTCCACTCCCATCAATTAAATGAAATTTATGTCCTTCATGCCAATTTTTCAACTTTGTGGGAAGATTTTGGCCCACAGGGAGGGTAATATATTCTATAGGATGAAAGAATAGATATGAGGGATTTGGGAGGGATGCAGATGTAGATAGACCTGGGATAAAACACAGATATGTTAAGGAACCCTCATGAAGGTGACTGATGTTTTTTTTTTCTGGTGTAATTGGAAGTTTTTCTTTTTTAGTAGGGGAAGTCTTAGTTACATGCCAAGACTTATCCCAATAGCATCAGTTACAATGAACAAAGTTACTATTTTCAAGCTTTGTAGGTTAGCACCATATGGCACTGGTCATATACTCATCAGCTTTCAAGCCAATCAACCTTTATTTTTTTGCAATTCAGAACACGTGTATACAGTTCAATTTAAGGAAATGGAGCCAATAAGAAAGAAAGTGTGTATCCCATTCCATGTCAAACAGCTGGTTACAACTGGCCACTATGACTAAGAAAACAAAATTATTCACTCTCAAATAGGATTTTGTTATTATTACTCTTGTGCGGGGACACTAATATCATTGGCCCAAATTGAGTTTCACAGAATTATGTTTCTTTTTATTCATTACTGAGCTGTGCCTTATGATCACAAATTGGCCCTGTTGTATCTATTCTATTTAAGCTTCAAGACTAGAGTCAATAAACACCATCGGTTCTGACAAATCTGAGCCTAGAGGTGGCACTTGAGCCCCATCTCTAGTCTCTTTGTGAAGTCACTTGAGCCCCTGTCTCATTGTGAAGGCACTTGAGCCCCTGTCTCATTGTGAAGGCACTTAAGTTGAGCCCCTTCAACTGAGAATATTAGTTCATCAACTGTGGCATCATCAATCCAAATTTGTTGGATCGCGACTCGAGCCTCACTTTCAGGGAGACTGGCATCTGCTTTGAGGAAGACTGGCATCTGCTTCGATGGCGTGTTTGGCGATAACGTATTTATTCAAATGCTCCAAATTCAATGATGCTGCCAAGGCTTTGGGCCCCATGAGCAGCTCCAGGAAAATGCTTTCAGTGTCTGGATTTTCTTGGGCCTGCGCACTCTCCTGGAGGAGCGTTGAAATCCCCGGACACCACTTCGACCTCTCCTCTGAGGAATGATGGCGACAAGCACGCCAGCTAAAAGCCAAGCGGGTTGGAAGAAGCCATGTGGTCCTTCCATTCCCTCCTGCTCATTCCTCCTCCAGAGATACGCTGAATGTATAGGTTGCATCTGGCAAGGGGAAGCCTCTCATGGCCAAGTACTGTGTGGGCGCGTGCCGACAAGACTGAATGCCAAGTACAGCCAATACGCAAAAGCTTGCGTTTGGTTTTTGTGAGAGAGCTTGCCTCCAGCCGCATTTTGTGGCTGAAGGCGAGCCTGTATTTTTTTTTTTCCTTCCAAAACTTCTGCCATCTTCCAACAACTTCGTACGCGCTCCGACCGGCAATGGCTGCCGACGACACCCCTCCCCCCCGACCCCCCCCAACTGCCTCCAATATCTGGCACCCAATATTCCAGCCAGTGACTTCCCAAAAAACAACATACGTCTCATTCCAGCTGTTACTCGTTAGACCTAGGCTATTCACTCAACCTAGCACTGTCGTAGACATCGAAGTTTGTTGCTCCCACCCATTGTTTCATTTACGGCCGTTTATTGACATTTGATTCTTTTTTTCTCTGTCCGCCTTAAATTTTCTTCCAGCCGCAAATGGACCACCAACAGCTTGAGGATGCCCTGATGGGCCTGGTCCCCTCTCTGACAAACGACAATGAATCCCAAGAAAGCCGTTTAGGCCCCTCCCAGACTTTTGCGACTAACAGTGGGTCCTTCCGGCTTTTCTTTGAGCCGACCCCGCGACGCACCCAACCTGCGGAACCCCCAATGGCATCCCAAAACAGGCCTCAAGGTTTGATGATGCTCCCAAGTACATCCCCTTCACTTGAGAATCCGCCAGCCAATTGGTCTAGATATCTGATCACCTCTTGCATCCGCATCCGTCCGACTTTCAGATCCCGCGCAGCGAGCCCAAACGAAGCATGGTGGTTCGAGTGCGTTGGCTCGTCGTGGCCCAAACTTGGACGGACGTGGCGATGATGATACATCATCAGGTGACGAGTCTGGCGGCAGGAGGGCCATTCACCTCGAATATTTCGTCTACATCCGCTCGGCGTCCGACCTGATTCATCCCGCAGACTTGGCCAAAGGAAACACCCAGGAAAAATGGGAGAAAACAAAACATTCGGGGGACATTGTTTGGAAGACCGACATCACCAAATGGGCATGGGAAGATTTCAAGAAAAAAATAATTGAGAAGCTCCATCATATCCGGCAAAACTATTTCGGCTCCCATCTCGAAAGTCAGGACAAGGCCAAGCTCCTTACTTGGAAGTGCATCCTGCATGCTCACAGGACGTACGGGGTGCGTGCCAACTACACGGTGACCAATGACGACGAATTTCTCCCTTTCGTCGAGGCGGCGGTCAATTCACCGGCTAACAAAGTCATCATCAGGCTTACCATGGAGGACCCGGTCGCTCAAGCGAAAAAACTTGAACAAGTAAGGGCCCGACTCACTTTTTAGTTATCTTTTCTGATCTGACGAGCTGGGTCTATGCAGGAGAAAGCCCAGAACACCAGTCTAGCGCTTAACTACAGGACCACGGAGGAAAGATTGGCTTTGGGTCGGTCTCAAACCCGCATGATTATCAATGTAAGTTTTTATTTCGGATTGTTTTTTTGGTT
>SMGU01007239.1:0-10466 GCA_004348175.1 Puccinia novopanici
CCACCCCCCCCCCCCCAAAAAAAAAAAAAATAAAAAAAAAACAGCTGGAAACTTTTTTCATTAGGGATGTTTTAAATATTGTGTTTTGCATTAACTTTGGTCAATTAAAATTTTTTGAGTGACAATTTCAGCCTTAGAGACAGTAGGACTGTCCAAAAGTCTTCAATTGTAAATATAATATTATAATTCCTCAATTTTCTCTTTCATAGAGTTTTTAGAATAAAAAACAAACCTCACCATAAGATTCTCCATATTTTTCTACATATGTCCAATATTTGAGGTGTGATGTAATGATGTGGCATGCCTGTTATTTTCAAGGTTGATGATTAGTGATTTCTAAGTTTGATTCACCATATTGAATAATATTCAATTTGAAGCTCACCCAGTTCTAAAATAGAACTCAGTGAAAATTCTCAACCTCAGGCCAGAACCAACCAGAACCACATCAGATCAACCAAGTACCAACAAATCCCTCACTCCTAGGAAGTTTTCCCACTCACCAGTGTCACTACAACCTATCAGTAAGTCATTTGCCTAGTTATCTTTTCTTTCTGTTTTCTTCTGTCCTCAGGATTGGTTCTCTGAACCACTCCTCTGCTACTTACCTGTTTTCTCTCCCTTCTTAATCTGTTTTCTCTTCTGGTTTTCTGTGGTTTTCTCCATCAAACAAACCACATAGGTTTCCTCTTAAAGATCCTTGGCTTCACAGCCTAAAAAATCAGGACTTGGTATTATAAAAGAGTTTACTCTTACCAAGACCCTTTGTTGATTATATCCAGAGGAGGCTGTCATCACTCCAGCTTGCTCCTCCTCATCTGAGTTGAGTATCAGAGCCTCAAAGAGTTGTCTTTGTAGCCCTGTACTGTCTTGATCTTTCTTCTCAGAAATACACAAGCTTTACAACCAATCTTGTGTCCTGTTGCCACTCTAGAGGCACAGGCTCACAGACAAAGTTATGGGATTAGAAGCCACAGCAGAGTTTAATCCAATGGTTTTTGCCACACAGCTTGGTCCGGCAGTGTGGGACCAATAAGCTTTCTTGATGCTGACGAAATCTCGCTATCAGCCTGGCTATGCAATGGTTTTCCGCTCATACAACCAGGGATCAAAGATTGCAATTGTACACATGGCCCATGTATTAAGATTAACTGTTGGATTGCTGAAAATAGGACCAAACTAAAAGGAAAGAAATAAACAACTGGGAAAAAAAAAGAACAAAAGAAAAAGATTCATACCACCGGATTTTCAAACAGTATTTGGAAATTGAAGACTAGAGAAATAGGTGATCAGAAAAGAGATATGAAGACAGTCTGAAGAGAAAAGGAAGACAACGTGAATTCAGAAATTTAAAGATCAATCAAAGGAAGAGAAATGAATAAAAAGAAGAAAGAAAATAAAGAAAATAAAGAAAATAAAGATGAGAAACAAACATCACAAGAAAAGATATCAGTGAACTGATGATGGAAGATGAGTGAGGATTGAGTTGAGAAGGATGATTGACCAGAGTTGCTTGAGTTTGAAGTGAAAGAGACATTAGTAACGTAATTGATTGTTTGAGGTTGCACAATGATTGAGTGTTACTTTACTGGTGTCCTTCTTTTATCAGACAGCCCAAATTCTGAGTGAGTTGAGCAAGTCAATTGAGTCAAGCGAATCTGTTGAGTCAATTTGATGAGTATCGATGAGGAGGATGAAGAAGATTTCCTGAGAGCAATTGAGTTCTGACTGAGTTCTCATAAGCGTTACAAGAGTGAAACCCTAAGCGATTATTTCTGAGAACTGCGGCAAATCTGGTAAGAAATTGAATCAAGCATTTAACGGAACTAGAGAAATCTCAACACCATGAGGGCTTCTTGATGTTACACATTTGACAAGTTCTGGGTATCTACTTTTCTCACCAGTCACTCTCTTGCTGGCTTTGACTATTCCAAGAAACCCGTTGCATAGTGAGGGACCCAGAAACATACTTGGCTCACGGTTGACTGGCAAGTCTTTCAAGAGAAAAATTTCAATTAATGATTGAACTTTTTCAATCCAAGCCTGGACTTTTTCTGGAAGAGATTCAACAACAAATGTACAACTCAAGCAGCACACTCCTCAGTCCAGAGACTATTCACCAGAATCTTGTTGACTGGCTTGCCATCACATTAAAGAAGCCTGAAACACAGAATGCTCAAAATTTGCTTGAACTACCTCCAATACATTCAACAGCCATAAATTTGAACACTTTTTGAAGTTCAGCTTGGTTTTTTTTTTTTTTTTTTTTGGTATTGACTGCTGACACTCTACTTTTCAGCTGCCTAGAATGAAACAATACCCATATTTCAATTATGTTATTGTTTTGGATAATGCTAGAATCTACCAAGTTGAACAAGTGTGGGCTCTGTGTGACAGAACTGGAGTTTGACTCATTGAGCTTCCCCCCTACTGTCTTGAGTTGAATTCAATGGAGTTATGTTTTTCACAAATAAAACAGAACTTGAGAATCACAGGTCTTAAATCGGAAAACTGATGCTGATTGGGAAATCTGGTGGGCTGATTATGAAGTTATGACTGCTGAGTTGTAAACATCTTGTTGGACGGCCATGTTCAAGGACTGCTTGGACAGGCCAGTCCGACAACTTGTTGGAACTGTTAGTCCAAGCAGATAGCCAATGCAGTCATGGCTTTGGATCCAAAGGAGGGTGTGCATGAAAATATCCGCAACAAGATGTTTCTCATCTGCAAATCTGTGATCAAGACAAATTCATTATGTTGAGAAATAAGAAAAAGCAGTTAACAAGGAAAGTGTCCAAAAACTCAGGATTCTGTCCGCTACCACAACCTCACCACCCCCAAACACGCGTCACACCACTCAACACAACTCCTCCCCTCTAAACGCAGAATCCCCTCCAACCTCCCTCCCCCTGGCCCATGGCCCATCCCCGCCCACCCGACCCCCCCATCCCATCCGGACACGCGCCTCGCGATCGTCTGGCGGACGTTATGGATGTGGAGGACGCGCCTCAAACGCGTCTTCCTGAACGACCCCTAGTCACCCCCCCCTCGTCAGTGTTCCTCGCCTTTCTGGCAGGGATCATTGGCAATCCCGAAAACAGATTGTCCGATGGTGCCATCAAGATCGACCAAAACTCCCTCGGGATTATCCAGCGAATGATGGAAGCAGAAGCGCTTCGCCTCTCCCACTTGGAAAAGCGTGTCGCGCAACTTGACTCACACGAGGAACGCCTGTTAGCACTCGAAGGCAAAAGACCCGCCCCCCAGCAGCCCCCGCCGACGCGTCCTGGAGCCAAGTCGTACGCGAAAGTGACCGGAAACGCGTCTGGCCCTGTCCCCCCAACTGTTACCCCCCCGCCCAAGTTAGCCCTCAAGTCGTTGAAGCCAGGGAAGGCTATCATCCACTCCAACCCAGACCATAACGAGGTTCAGATGCTGGAGAGAGGCTTCTTAGTTCAACGTGCCAACGAGGCCTTGCAGAAACTTGACGCAAAGGTCGATGGCGAACCCATTGCCATCAGAGGCGCACAAGTGCTCAAATCAGGCGACGTGTGTTTCTTCTCGAAAAACAAATCCCAACAGAGATGGCTCATGGAACACAAGCACCTCTGGTCCAAAGAGGTCCACCCCCACCTAGAAGCAACCCCCAGCACATTCTTGGTGATTGCACACGGCATCCCGAAGTCTTTCAACCCATCCGCCCCAGCTAGCATCAGTAAATTGAAGATTGAAAACAATTTTGGAGAAGGCAGCCTGGTCCGCGTGCGCTGGTTAGCCGACAATTCTGAATCCACGAAGCAAGCCGGATCCATCATCTTGTCGTTTGCACACAAAGAAACCGCGGCTAGAGTTGAAAAGACTGGCATCTTCCTCGATTATGATTACCATTGCACAACCAAATTCACCCCCCGCCCTCCGCAATGCTGGAAGTGTTTGAAGATGGGCCACTTTGGCCAGTGGTGCCGTGAGGCTGCCAAATGTGGCAAGTGTGGCGACCCACACATCACCAAGGATTTCCCTGAAGGACTAGGCGGAATCAAGTCTTGCGTTCTATGCAAGGAGGCTTTGCAGTTGAAAATGGAAGGCATTACATCAGTCGACCACACACCTTTCAATACCGCTTGCCACTTCAAGCGGACTTGGCTTGAAAAAAGAAACATCAAACTCCAATGATTAGTACACCTCAAGGAACCCCCGACCCACATTCACTTTCCCTCCCCCCTCCTCCCACTCCCACCCACCACCCCTCCCCCCCATCTGAATCTACCTCTGAAAACAACCCCCTCAAAATCTTACAGCTGAACTGTCATGTCTCCAAGGAGATTACGCTAAGTGTTTTGCATCATTCTCATGATTTTTCTTTCTTATTGCTTCAAGAACCATGGATCAACTCTTTCACTCTTGCCCTCCCAGAACACCAGGACTGGCGCTGCTTCTCCGCCTTCGAACACAAACCCAAATCTTGGACCGACAGACATCGCACGTGTATCTACGTGAGGAAAGCTTTTGCGTCGGTGGACATAAACCAGCTGAGTGGTTCCGGCCAATTCTTAATTGGCCTTGACGTTTCTTTCCCAAATAAGAAGACAGTTCGACTGATTAACCTGTATAACACCCCAAGGACCTTCCCTGGGGTGGAAATCCTTAGGACGTGGCTTGCCGCCCACAACTCGAGGAGTGTTCCGTCCATCATCTGCATGGATGCAAACCTCCATCACCCGCATTGGAACCCCCCCGGCGTTGGCTTGACTCACCGCCAGGCCAAGGACCTCCTGGATTTATGCGGAAAGCACGGCTTCCGAATCGCCTCCCCCCGGCGAGTCCCAACTTTTTACTCATCTAAAGGACGAGGTTTCACTATTGATCTCATGTGGATGAACTTCCTAGCCTCAAAGATGCTTGTTGAAGCATCGATACCGCTGGAGAACCACGGGTCAGATCACCAGGCGATTTCAATCAGCATCTCCATCCGAGGCCCCCCCAGGTCGTTTCGGCGTACAATGCCTAATTGGGAAGCCATCCCCCGTGATACTCTCCATCAAAGACTTCAGGCTGAAATTGATGCACCCTCTGCCCACATAGATCCCTCTATGGACGACTGCGTCAGGCATCTAACGGCCGTGGTTGCTAAGGTCCAGGACAGCTTTGGAAAAAGGGTGACGACAAACCCGGGAAGAGCTAAGTCATGGTGGTGTACCACCACCCTGAATCCCATAATTGAGACGAGAAATCGTGCTCGACAATGGATGATGCTGACCCGATCTGAGGAGGCAGCTGAATGCTACAGGCAGTGGTGTGTTTATTTCAGGGAAACGGTAGCGGCCCTCAAGCGTGACGCATGGTGGCGGTTTTTGGCCAACTCAACGGACGAAGAGGTTTTCAAAGCCTTTCGACTGATCAAGAGACCCCCGACGTCTGGGATCCTCCCGCTGCGCAGGGGTGACGGCACTATCACTTCACATAAACGGGAACAAGCTGAGTTGCTTTTCCGTGGCACTTCTGTTATTAGTGCACCCATTGACTTGTCGGATGTCCCACCCAGGGAGCACTCTTGTCCAGCTTGTTATGTGAAGCCAACTGTTCAAGAGATTCTTGACTGCGTCGCGAAAATCTCGGCCAAGAAGGCTCCGGGGATGGATGGTGTTGCAAATGAAATGCTAAAGATAAGCTCTCCCGTGCTTGCCCCCTACCTCACATCTCTTTTCGACCGAGCTCTAGCATCCAGCGTTTTCCCTGCCCAATGGAAGTGTGCCGTCACGGCCATCATTCCCAAGGCAGGGAAAGACGACTACACTGAACCGAATGCTTACCGCCCTATAGCCCTTTTAAGTGGTATGGGGAAGCTACTTGAATTTTTGATAGCGCGCAGGTTAACCGAGTGGGCCGAGAAGAAGGAGATCCTGGCTGATGGCCACCTTGGTGGACGTAAAGGCGCTGGAACTGAGGATGCCCTTGTCCTTCTGGACACATGGGTTCGTCGGAAATGGCATGAGAAGAAATTTGTAGCCGGCCTTTTTTTAGATGTAAAGTCGGCCTACCCCTCTGTTCACCCGATTCGACTGATCCACTATTTATCTCAACAGCGCTGCCCCGCATACCTTGTGGGGATCATTGAATCCTTCTTGGCGGAACGCAAGACCACCATCAGGATGGAGGATTACACCTCCCCTCCCTTTGACATCGAGATTGGGTCACCCCTTTCAGTAATCCTCTACATTTTGTACAACAACTCGCTACTAACTAAAGAATTTAGACTTGATAGGGACTCGGTGTCAATTGGTTATGTCGACGACGTCGTTCACCTGGTGGCTGCCAGAACGGAGGATGATACGAGAAGGCAACTCAGGCTCCGGGGTGTCGCCTCCCTTGAGTGGGGCACCAAGTTTGGGGCCATCTTTGACCGTAAGAAGGCGCAGTTCTTGTGGCTGACCAGGCGAGCTCATTCCAATATCCCCCTGGTCTTTGGTGATTAGAGCCTCAATCCATGCGATAAAGTCAAATGGCTGGGAGCTTGGATAGACAAGAAACTGACATATTCTGCGATGTTTGCGGCGCTTGAACAAAGGATCCATGGCACAACAAAACAGCTGAAACGGCTTGGAAACACTCGATGGGGTTTGAGGGAAAGAGAGCGGGTCCGCCTGATGGAAACAGTTCTCTTTCCCAGGGTAATGTATGGCTCACCGGTGTGGGCAACCATACAAAAAAAAAATAAGATGCAACAGCTGGCGGCCAAAACTAACAACGCAGCTGCACTTTTCACTCTAGGCACATTCAGATCCACGCCGATTGAGTGGCATAAATCCAGGACAGCGGTAAAGGATGCGGCTGCACATTTTCAGATTAACTGCTTCAACTTTTTTGTACGGAAGCTGACCAGGAAGAGATGTTGTAACCATATCCAGGAACTCCTGATGAGCCGGGGATTTGCCAAGGCCGATTGGATAGGCAAACATCAGCCAGTCGTTCAGGAATACCTGGAAAAACTCAGGCAGGCGAACCCGGAAACCATTTCCATCCGGTATGAAGCCCAACTCCCGGAAGGGGGCCCCTCGTTTTGCAAGCTCAACCTCGATTTGTCGAAAGAGGCGGCTGTAGAGGAAACTGAGAAATTAGTGATGTGTATCGATTCGTCTGAGGAAACAATGGCTGTGTATACTGATGGTTCATATGACTCTGAGAAGGGAGGGGCAGGGGCGGCTGTGTGTCCACAGTTCGACCTTGCCCTGACCTCGGCCTTAGGAGTGGACCCCTTCATCTCAAATCACGAGTGTGAAGCAGTAGGCTTTCTGCTAGCCCTCAGCCTCATCAGAATGGTCCTGCAAAGTGCCCCAATCAGCAAGGTTTTCATCTTTACGGACAACAAGGGGGTACTCCAGAGGGTACCAGCCTGCAACACGGAAACAACTGGCCAGTACCTTTTCACTGAGATCAAGGAGGCTTGGGATTTGTTGCCGAAGGACTTGGCTGTACACCTTGTTTGGTGTCCTGGTCACCAGGGTATTGCAGGCAACGAAGCGGCTGACCTTCTTGCAAGTGAAGCTTCAAGCAGGAATGACAACCCCGACAGAACACTCAAAGCGAACATCAACAAACTTTCCTCAACCATCTGTCATCAAATCGACCCCATCAAGAGAAAAGAACTGAAAAACCAAATATCGGACCTCCCCATAGGGCCCAGCGCCCTAATCAATCAGCTGGCCTCAAACCACTCGCCACTCCACTACCACCTCTTCAAGGCAAAACGAAGATTAGACCCGGTGTGCCCCAATTGCTCTGGGAAAGAGACATCAAAACATTTGATGGATTTCTGCCCTAAGTACAAGGGAGCAAGGCATTCACTCCATAGGGATGTTCAGCAAGAGAAAATCAGATTCCCCTGGAACAACCTGCATCTCCTCCTCAAGAATCCGAAAGCTCATCCGAATGTGATAACTTTTCTGCGGCAAACTGGCCATTTCCCTTTCTTATGCGACTGAATAAATATATTTTAAAAATAACCTTTGTTTTCCTTTTTCTTTCTTTTTGTTTTCTTTTTCCTTTTTCCTTAGATTGATCCTGAGTTGTGCGCGTCTTTCTTGAGTAGTCTGTTTTTTCTTTTTCAGATGATTTCCTTTTTTAGCTATGTTGTACGTAGATTGAAGTTGTTAGATTCATAGTGTGCAATGCTACGAGCGAAAATACACTTAAAAAAAAAAAATGACGGATTTTCAAAAAAGTGTAGCTAAAATCACGACGGATTTCAAAACAAAAAAAGTCATTATCATACAGTTTAGACTATCATATTTCCTTTGACTTTAAGGTCAAATCCACTCCAACTTTTCTCCCAAAATTTCGGCTAGGTGAAGATTGTACTGACTTGGTCCTATTGACGACGAGTCCCGAAATAAAATAAGGTGATTCTCGAATTTCTCTGTCCAGCGATAGATGAAGTCGACATAAGCCGAAGAAACGCTGGAGTATTCTCCGCTAATCTGAAGCTCGGCAGGTCAGTCGAGCATGCAACAGACTAAGTACTAATTTCCAGTCCCCTATTGATTGTGGACGGCATGAAGGGCTGACCACTGGCAGCCGCGATTGAAACCTCCAGCAAAAATTTAAGTATGGCGGGTTACAAAGGTTCTTTGGTTCATTCAAGATTCATCGCTCCCAAGGCGCACACAAAATTTCTAATCTCGACTCCAGCAATCACCCTCATCCTTATTTTATCCGTCATTAATTTCAAGTGTCTCCCGAAAATCCAAGATTTCTCCCCAAGGAACTGCTTCCAGCTAGTCTGTCGCGTTCTTGCCATCCATTAATTATTCTAACCGCAGAAAGAACGCAAGATCAAGTACTTCAACCCGAGCAACCCCTCCCCAAAAAACAACTACTCTGATCTGTCTGTCATTGTAAGATGAAGAACGTAGCTCGGGCTCTCATGCTATTGGCGTCTGGAGCGTGCTATCGGCATCTCTTCTGTATGCCTCGACTCTGCTTGAACGGAACCTCGTCAGTCCTTCAACCTGCGGACAATCGATGTTCGACTCGAGGACCAAGGTTGTCCGGTGCCCTTGCGAGCATGTGCGATCCTAGCTATCGATCGCTCGCTCAACTTGCACGTTGCGGTCTCGAAGAGAACATTACCAAGCGGAATTGGGAATGCTCCAACCTACAAACCGACGTCAACTCATGCGGAAGTTGCGACAATGATGTAGGATTTCCAAATACCTCACCTGACGCCCAAGCTGGAATGCTTGCTGACCTTTATGGCACTCCTGCTCCCGACGGATCCTTTTTGAATAGTGCATGGAGCTCCCTAATGTAGCACGTGCAAAATGCGACTCAGGATCATGCAAGATTAGTGAGTCTCGCTGCAGCCCTCAGAGTCAGACGAGACTTCAACATAGCTGTTTGTACTTTTCTGACTGGGGATGCATGTTTTCCATCCATCAGTTTCCTGCCAATCCGGCCTCCACCCGAAGGCGGTAGTCAACCATATCGCCGGTGCGACGAGCATGCTATGCGCCTGATTGAGAAGTAGTCGGCGCGTCCACACTCCCTCGAAGACCGGTTCAAACCCATCAAAATGCCTCTGACCCACTTAATGATTCCCCTCCGCATACTCCAGCTTTCTCCCCCTTTTATCACACCTCAATTGAAGCCCTTCTTTTACCACGACTTATGCACATGCATCAGGATGCAATTGGGAAAATTATTCCAAGCCGTCAGCTATCATCTTGAACTGTGTATTTGTATGTCAGGTTATCCCCCCGAAATAATAAACCTTTATGATTCCTTTGTAGCTCATCCGTTAATTTTGACATTATGTTAATTTCCATCTTCTAGACATACTATTTGGGAAGACAGGAAAAATCAAAAGGTTTAAGTTTTTCAGATAAAAGCCATTGAGAGGTGCCAAAATGTAGGAACTCAAAGGACAGTCACATGCTACAAACCCACAATTTTAATAAGATCATATATATTTCAGAGTTTCCTGAGGATTTATTCCTCCAAATGACCAAGGATAAGCAAGGGAAATTTGGCAAAATTGAGAAAAATTGAACTGTTCAGGTAAATTGTTCAACAGATTTCAACCTCTCAAGACCTTATTTCTGTTGTAAAAGAACTGTTTTTTTGATTATGAGATCAGGAAGAATTCATCAAGAGGTTTTTACAATAGGGAAAATGAGGAAAAAAAAACTGGAAGAAAAACTTCTTTGATTGTGTTTTCCTTGGAATACACCATTATTGATTCCAAGTCCCATGTTCTTGCAAGAAAAAACAGTGAAATGATGTTTTTTGGAATGCCATACTGGAGCTCTGATGCTAAATTGTGAAAAATGATTACAGCCAATACAAAAAAAGGTGCCTTTTTTGCAAGCTTTTTTTCTGGCTAAATTTTTGACTTTCTATTAGAAAGACAGCATCCTTGAGGGGGAAGAGTTTATATAAAAATAATAATTACAGACAATGTCTGCAAAAAGGAC
>SMGU01007242.1:0-11510 GCA_004348175.1 Puccinia novopanici
ATTAATTTCAGGCAAAAAAATGAGGCCCCCCTTTATATTCTAGAAATTCCCTCAAGGAGCTACTAGAAGTCCCTATTGTATGTCAAATTTAATCACTTTTCAAGTTTAGTTATCTATTTTATCTAGTAAAAGCTACAGTATTTCTTGATTTGAATTTAAAATATTATAGAATAATACCTCAGCTTTCTATGAAATGGTTTGAGATTTTTAAAAACAAACTATTTACCTCTCTATTTCTTTGAGGGACATGTCATGATAAACTATGTATGGATTTAGGTTATGCAGCCCACATTTTTTTTTCTCTTTTGATACTATGAGATTTGAAACAGCACCTCAAAGGGGTATGAATTTGAAGGTAGTTCCATTTGATGACCCTCACTTCAACTAAATGAGAATTACATTCCTGTAATATTATTTTAGGATTTCTTAATAATGATATTCTGGTTGGTTTTTCAATCATATGCACAATTGTGGATCTATGGAGTATCTCTAAGGCTGAAAACCAATCTTGTGATGATACAAACATCTGTGGCCATACTCACTCACCTATTGAATTGAAGCAATAACATTGCTAATCACAAAAATAAAACATTATTTCCCAGGTAACTCTGTGCAGTCTTTCTGTGTATCCAAGTTGAACAATGAGTTTGGAAGGATGTCCAATACTCAAAAGGTAACATTTACATTCTAAAATCACACAAATGAATCTAGTTAAACTTGTGGAACAACCAAAAGATAATATATGAAGCCTGTTTCTGAGAGATCAGTCCCATTGTTGGCCAAGAATTTGTGACCAACAGTCACAAAATTCATTATTTCAGTGGTCTGAACATTTTTGCCAATTTTGCATCAACAAAAAAACCTATTGTTGGATTGATGTATTCAGTCCTTGCAGATTTCCACTCTTCGCTTTTGAGCCGTTGAAAATCTTCATGAAGTTTCCTTCAGTGCTTGATGAAGGGATGGGCTGGGCCTTTTTGAGGATGGCCCGCTGCGTGCCTGCCGCGTTATGCCTGTCCGGCCCGCTTGATGCCCGCCGCAGACCCAAACCGCTTTCCACAAACCTGATCGTTCTTTCGCAGGACTGGCTTGGTCTGTAACTGGTACGCTTTTTTTTTTTTTTTTGGAAAATTGAAGGCTAACTGCTTCGGAAGCTGATCAAATCAAACCTGCTTCCTTTTGAATATTTTTGCCTCCGCTGCAGATCGTAGTTGCTCCATCATGACGTCGGAGCAGGATTTACGACAGATTCAGGAAACCGAGATCGAGGCGTTACGCGGTTCGCTCAGCATTTTTGCTTGATTTCGGTCTTCAAGAGGATATCGAAAATACTTACGCATACATTTGATATTTTCAGCCATATTCTGCGAGGACTTTGAACAGATTCGCACGCGTTCATCCACCAAGGTACGAGGTCTATTATACTTGGATCAGAGATAGTTTCATAATTCCACTTTGGCTGACATGTGATCCCCTTGGACCCTACCCTTCCGCTGAATCACTAGACTCATGCCACTCCTTTTGAATTCAGACTCAAGATTCGTACGGAGGAAGTCGAGCTGCAAGATCGAGTCAGGATTGACTTACGTGTGAGGGGAGTTAACTTCACATTTCCTTCATTAATGGGAACTCTTGCTCATTTTAATTAAGGGTGGGTGGTGATTTGACAACTCATGTAGGCTTCCTCGCCTCTATCCTACTATTCGGCCCACTTTAGTCCTGGAAAACGCCGTTGGAATTTCTCAGGGGCAACTTTCGGAACTTCACGAAGAATTGAGCACCATGACCTCCCGGCTAATCGGCTCTGAGATGCTGTACGAACTTGCGACCTTCGTGGCCGGGTTTATTACTGAGCACAACGTGGCTGTCACGTCTATTCATCACCCGTCACTCATCGAGGAAAGGGTGACCCGAGCAACCGAAGTTGAACGGCAACAGCGACTAGCCATTGAAGCCGAGAAGGCCCGTCAATCTACACTAAAGTCCTATGAAGATCTTGAATTGGCTCGCCAAATCCAAAAGGATATAGATATCAGACATGACCTTCTGAAGCGCGAGCGAGAGAAAGCCAATGTCCACACAGCTAATACCTATGATATTACTACACCGACTGATGGTATATCACGGCTGCCATTCGGGAGTATCCTCGAGATTTCACTCCCATCCGGTCCATTAAAAATACAAGTTGGCTTTGAAGCCCTCGATGGATCACCCATAGGGAGCGCCTACAATGTTCAGGTATCCAACTTGGGCCCGGCCAAATTGACTGTTGTTCATCCACATGGCAGATATTATCACAGTAATCCAGGCCAGAAAATGCTATCAAAAGTCGCTAGTGACCTAAATACCCTACGTCATATAAATGACCCCCATGTCCAATCAATTTATGGATCTGAGCTGGCAGAAACCAAGTTATCGATAATAAGCGAACCGCTCCCTACGAATTCGGTGCGTGATGTATTGAATCAGTGCGGTCCTTTCGAACTAGAAAAGGCATTGGATTGCCTAGAACAGATCTTGAGCGGACTAAAGGCTGTTCATGATGCACACCTTGTCCATAGAGGTGCCAAATCACCTACTCTTTTACTGAGAATTGTGTTAGCGTCTAGCTGAAATGCCTTTTCTTCCTCTGATCAGGAATCAAACCAGAAAACGTCTTTATGGTGACTCCCAAAGATCGAAACAAGAAAGCTGTATTCAAACTTGCCAACGTTTCATGGTTGCAAAGACTTTGGGACTTGTGCAAATCAAACCCATTTTGCGACCTTCCTCAGGACTCTCCTCCACCAGATTTATGGTGAAGATCTTGTTTTGCCACTTACTAGCAATTTTAAGTCCTCGTAGGTTGAGACCATCTGTTTCTTTTCTTTTTTTTTTTGTGTTTCTCGGCGGACTGTCATGGCAAAGGATCCACCCCAGTAAGCTAAGATGCCTCTCTCTCGATATGTCCATGGCACTGTTCTGATTTCGTATGTACTCTGGCCATGTGAACCTCTCTGCAGATACACTTCGAGATCCATTGGCTTATGACAGGGAGCGTGATATGTTCGATCTTGGGATAACGTTTGCTCAAATCCTTCGTGGCCAACTTTGGCCCAAATGGAACTCTCCAGCCGCATTTCTTCAAAGCTGTGAGTATACTCCGCTTCGATAGATGCTGATCTCTGTGGATTGAGGAAAGTTAACGCGATTTTCCGATGTGATCCATGGACCAGTGCCAGCTGATTATCCGTCAATCTGTCGAGAGCTGCTGGGAAGCTTGCTCCTCGCCAGTAAGAAAAACAATGTACAGCAGCTCTTGGACAAGTTGTCTAATTACAGAAGAATAGCAAAAAAAAGTATGTAAACGCTTATAAACTTCCTAATGAAACCAGCTGATTTGAAAATGAAAATAAACCTTCTTGTTACAGCGTACCTATCGCCAGCACGCCCCTTATTACAAGCCGATATTTCGGAAAAAACAACTGGCCCAGTCGTTCCGCATGGAGTGTTTTGGCAACCTCAGGGGGCAACTTACTCCCGATACAGAAATGACTTCGAAGAAGTAGAGTTCTTAGGTGTGCAGCCTGCTTGCGAATAAGCACCCGGATACTAATCGTCCTTGATTTGAGCGCTACAGGAAAAGGTGGCTTTGGCGAAGTTTTAAAGGCTCGAAACAAGCTTGACAATCGATTCTATGCTGTAAGCCAGCCTGTTCTTGTTTCCAAATAGATCAGAAACTTGGATTAAATTGTTTTCATGACTGCCTCGACATTAGATTAAAAAGATTCCCCTTCCGATGGATCCGCGAGAAGAGACCAAAATTTTGAGGGAGGTTACCATTCTTTCAAGGTCCGTCGTCCTTTTGATATTCGATGCTTGGCAATTTCTGTTTTCATGAGGATGTCCTTGAATTAGGATGTCCCACCCGCACATTGTGAGGTACCATGCATGTTGGATAGAGGCAACTACCCTGGCGCCGCGCTCTACCAATTCAGAATTCAGTCAAATCAGTAGTGATTTTCAACAATCCCAACCACCATCCCATGGACATCACTCGTATTCTCACTCAAGCTCAGGTAGCGATAGCGATAGCGACGACTCTCACTCTTCCCATACCGGTAGTGGCATTGATGGCGGTGACAATGGTACAATCCACGACTTCCATCTCGGGCTGGATGACATGGACTTCTTATCCATTCATCATGACACCTCAATGCCAAGCATTCGATTTGGAGATGCCAGTCAATCGCAGTCGACATGCAACACCAAGCTCACGGGTAGGCCGGCTCATAAAGATGCTTCGTCCTCTCCTAATAACAGTCAAGGGTCTCGTGAGACCAACAAGCCTCTACTAAGAAGAATGCGTAAGTGCTTTTTGCTCTATTGGCAAGAAACGCTTCTATTTTTCAGTCACTGACATATTTCATAGTTTTCATGCGTACGTGTATTCTACAAGAAATGCCTCTGCCAGGTTTCTTTTGCACTTATTTTTCTCCTTTTCGCTAGAGATGGAATTCGTTGACAGGTGAGCAAGGTTATTGTTTCTACTGTTGACAACTCGTGATGATCGTTAAAGTCTCGCTGTTCAAAAGTCTTACTCTTCGAGAGGTCAGTGTTTGAATTGACTCAACATTTCGGGTTGCAGCTTCATTGCATATCAGAATAACCTCATGCTTCATCCCTTTGTAGGCAATAGACAAAGGCATCGAGAGTGATCGCCAGGTTTGGAGAATTTCTCGCCAAATCCTCTCTGGAATGGCGTACTTTACTTCTCTCAACGTCATTCATCGCGATTTAAAGCCTAGCAACATCTTTTTGGATGTCCAGGTGAGTGTGTAGGTGTGCCTCTTAACTCTCAGTCCCAAGCTAACTTGAGTTGAACGCCTCGGTTAATCTATAGGGAGAAGTTCGGATAGGCGATTTCGGTAAGTGTCTGTTCAGAAATCCAAGCCTAAAGATTTAATGATAAAGGACTTTTTTAGGGTTGGCCGTGAACCAAAATGTGGCGGAGGTGGAAGGGTCATCTGGGTCAATGCCCATAAGTGCAGAGCTCACTTCAGGCGTTGGGACTGCCCTCTACATTGCTCCCGAAACTATCGAGGCTCGACACATAAGAGCCAAACATCTTGAGAAGATTGACATGTACAGCTTTGGTAAGTTGATTTGTTTCCTAATCACATCTGATGGTTAGCCTTCCTCTGGGCATCTGACGACCGAATTTCAACAAACTGCCAGGGATTGTTCTGTTTGAAATGTTTCACAAGATGGATACAGTTCACGAACGCATTCAAATTATCAAGGATTTGAGGAGTGCGGAAATCAAGTTTCCTTCGAGCTGGGACGACGAACCAGATGGTGTCAAGACTAGGTTAATGGTAGATTCTATGCATTCAAAAGACGGAAAAGTTGAACCTGACGAAGGTTTTTCCTTCCTTTCAAGAATTATTAAATGGTGCCTTAATCATACGGCGGAACTTAGGCCTTCCCCAACTGAACTGCTGAAAAGCAGCTTATTTCCACCTCAGCCCGAAGATGAAAACATTGAAGAAATAACCCGACTTATTTCCCGGCCAGATCACGCGATGTTTCGACCTTATCTTGCCTCCTTGTTTGAGCAACCCTTGCCTGATCGCATGTCTGTACAGACACTACATGTTTATTCCATCAGCAAAAGCTAAAGCTATCTTGCTCCTTTGCAGTCGACGGGATTTCACTTACGACTTCCACACGGCCGACACATCTCAAAAGATCTTGGACAATCCATTCCGGACGTTAATCTGCGATCATTTGACTGAAAAATTTCGTCTACGAGGTGCTGTCAACGTTGAAAGTCCTGTACTAGTGCCCTACACAGACATCGATAACCCTTCCTTGGTGAAACTTCTGGACACCGAAGGCACCGTTGTGACCTTGCATTTTGATGCCACCGTCCCCTTTGCTAGGACTGTGGCAAGGGACGAGTCTCTTACAAGATTGAAGAGGTTAGACTTCCCAGCAGCTCAGGACAGATGATGGTCTCCGGTTGATACAAGCAGGATTTTCCTTACAAAATCCTCTTCCAATAATAAATCCTGACCCGCATGATACCTTGTCCATAGGTTCAGCCTATCTCCCATGTATCGTCAAAATCCGGCTGGAGGCCAGCCAATCACAATACCCGTTGCAAGCTACGACATTGTTTCTCCTACCCGGACTTTAGCGGCTGAATCAGAGTTAGCTTTTTTTTGCCTATCTATCTGGGGCAGAGCAGCGTGTGCTAATCGTGTGCAAATTTTTAGAATACTGCAGCTTACTGGTAAGTCTTTCTATCTTTTCCTTTAATGTGTTTCCCCGATATCAAGAGCAAGCGCTGCGATTCTTCAATTTTGCGGTTCTATCAGTCCCACTAACAACAGTTGTTTCAGATGATGCTCTTCGCGTGCTTCCTCTAGGAGGATCGTTTGAGCACGTATTGAGCCATAATAAGCTATGGGATGCGATCTTTTTAGATGTACCTTCCCATCAACGCACGGCAGTACAGAAAATGATCGGCAGTTACAACGCATCAACTTCGTCAAGTTGGTCTGATTTATCGACTGAGCTAGTGGATAGTAGCCTATCCAAAGCGACTCTAGACAGCATCAAAAAGAACTTTGATATTCGAGGTGCGTTGTGGCCGCTTCATCAACTCGTCTCCATTTTTTGGCTTAGTTCCCTCATGGATCACCGATGCTGACCCCAATTTAAATCCAGGGAACATCGATGTAAGCTACCTTCCAGCTACTTCGCGGGTGACCAAAGGAATTAAGTAATGACTTTTTCCAGCTCGTCAAAGCCCATTTACTTGGTCCTGTCTCTCCGTGGCACAATAACTTAAACGTTCAACAAGCATTTGATGACTTGGAAGTTGTCATCAAGTTTGCTAAATTGCTAGGCATGCAAGGAGCTATTATTATTTGGCCACTGCTGGTCCCTCAACACCGTGACAATTCAAATGGCGTGTTTTTTAATACCTGTGATACGCGCAAAAGAAAAGTGCTGGCAGCTGGTGGAAGGTGAGCCTCATGTTGCTTTGTCCTTTTCTTTACTTGACTGAACCAGAAAATATGCCCCCCCCCCTCCTAGATTTGACGGTCTTGTTCAAAAGTTGGTCGCTCCGGGACTTGGTCAATCTCAGTTGCGAAGCCATTTGGTCAGCGTGAGCCTGCATGTTTCGCGTCTCAGTCTTGCAGTTGCTCGACATGCACAGATATCAAGCCCGGCGTCTTGGATGCCTCGAAGATGTGATGTATATATTATGTCTTTCGCACCCGGTTTACTCAAAGATAGACTAGAGGTAGCCAGAGAATTATGGACTGGTGGGATTAGTGCAGACTTGGTGAGTGGTTTCAAGTTGCAATGTCTTGCATACCTTCCGACCAATCAACCTGATATGACAGATACTGACTCATTTCAATGCCGTAATAGATGTACGATGGAGAAACCCAATTGTCATCTCCAGAGGCGGTTCTACAAAGCTGCCGGCGCGAAGGAATATTCTACGCAATCATTGTCAAAGCCCCAAACCCGTACAAGGGTCAAGTTGTGAAGGTTAAAAGTTTATCTCAAAAAACAGAGTACGAAGGTTCGTAGTTGTGGTTGCCCCCCTATTTTGTTTGATCTCAAAAATGATTTTGTTTTTACGGGACGATGTGCAGTCCCTCTTCGTGAACTATCTACTTGGCTAGAAGATGCCCTGCAAGAACATGCGCGCTCCGAATTAGGAAACAATAGCTTAAAAGGCTTACATGAGAATCACGTTAGAATCAACCCGAAAGCCAAGTGGAATGCAGCTCATCCAAGTCCTCCCATCGAGTTATCATCCCCGGGGCGCGATTATTTCCTCGTTCTACCAACAGATGTCTCCAGGAGAACTAAGCACAAAAGTCGACAAGCTGTGTACGAAAGGGG
The DNA here is from genome assembly GCA_004348175.1 of Puccinia novopanici. Taxonomy (NCBI): domain Eukaryota; kingdom Fungi; phylum Basidiomycota; class Pucciniomycetes; order Pucciniales; family Pucciniaceae; genus Puccinia; species Puccinia novopanici. The sequence continues at coordinate 7,912 of SMGU01007242.1, forward strand.
TATGTACCATGTTTTGAACTTGGCAGTGATCAATTACTCACGTGGAAATGTCCTTTTCATTCCTCTTTCTCGTCACTCGTATTGACTTTGCTCAGCTTTTGAAGCAATCAGTGAGAAAATCAAATCTTTGCCTGATGTGCCAACATGTAAGCACTTGTTTTGTTTTTTTCTGTTTTCATGTTAGAAATCTACGACGGCTGATGGTTTTATTGTTGTTATCTCATCCTTCATTCTTGTTCAAGTTGTCTTGGATTTGGAGGATCCGCCATTCAGTAAACTATGTCAAGATCCTGCATGGATCGAATCTGAAGAGGTTTATCGTAAACAAATAGTGGACTTGGTGCCTACTTCAAGGAAAGCTTACTTATGGGAGATCCGACATTCGATTATAGACTACTGTTTTAAACATGATTCTACAAAAAACCTTTGGATCTTTAGCTTGAGGACGAACCAATGTCAACTTTTAACTATCCCGTAATCCTTCTCATCCTCGCTCCTGCGATGTCGTTATCCCCCCTCAATCCATATATTTTTATACCACTTCACAGCATTGACATATATATTAATCGGACATTTTCTAAAAAATTATCTGCTCAACGTCATCTTGATTCTTGAATTCCAAAAGTTACCGGATTGTCTTTGACTGAAATATTCTAAATGAGAAGCCTATTTGTGCCTTTCATGTATGCCTCACTGCAAAAAAAAAACTCACTCAAATGCCTTCAGTTGACATGCAAGTTGCCTTTGTGCACAAAGGCAAGTTGCATGTCAACTGCAGGCAGTTGATTGAGTTTTTCTTGCAGTGGGCCTAGTGCCACTTGAAAATAACTCTCCCAAAAATCCTCGTGGTCGAGGCAAACCAACGGGGCAACGTTTTTCTTCTAGTCGGGGCAACTACAGCTTCAACGCTTCTGCACCGACAGAGGCCTTGCTTTGAGAGATGAACTGATGGAAAGCTGAGCAACAATTCCGCTCGATTGAACGATCATCAATCATAGCAACAATACAAGTTTTGAACTCGCGTGCACGATATCAGCCGAACAAAGTGATGGGCGTATAGCTCAACAATATAGTTGAAGGAGTCACTCCGTGGGAGGAGGTAGCATGAATGAGCCACTGGGTTACTATGGACGTTGAAAATGAATGTCGTGGGTCGGTGTCCAAGCCTCAAGGTTTCTTTTGAGCTCGGAAGCCAGGCTTTGCATGTAAACCTCTCAGTGAGACAGAGACCCTGCGGGGCGTCTCACGTCACAGAGAAGGCTTTGTTAGGCTCGACCGAATCCCGGCTCCGACCGTCGCAATCCTCGGCGCTGATTATGCGTCTTTCCATTCCGCGCTGATGGTTCGACCTGGTCAGAAGCGTGCTGCACACTGGGCCCATCTGAGAGCTAGCGGTGTCCCCCGTCATCCCAACCCATATTCCGGTTGGGTCTAGTGATTTCCTGTCCATTGGGCACCGCCCGCCCAGGCTTTATCAAGAGTGAGGAAGCGTCATGGGGTTGCAACCTCCGTCCTCATGGAGCTTCACGCCCTCGCGTTTTAGTCTGCCGGGCGTCCTCGAACAATAAATCTCAAAGTTACCAATGTCGACAATGAAATCACATAGCGATCGAGGTAGTGGTGGGGGTCTATGGTGTAAATGAATCAGTCTGCTTTCCAACCACTTTTCTATTTTGTACACAAATTTCTGCTTCATTGTGAGCCATTTGCTCAAAATCAAGTTCGGTCACTTGGCCTTGTCCCGTGCGAAAGAAACCCACGATTTCCCCCATCCACCCCGTCCATTAAAAAAACTCAAACATTGACGAAGATCAAGAATTCTGTGAGACAGACGATGGCTCTATTTTGTTCACGAACGATGTTTTTCTACCCCTTGTTGTTTGCCATGTTTCTGTTTCGGACGGCGGATGCTCACGGAGGAATCGTCGACCCAAAAAATATGCAGGTGAGCATCATCGATTCTTACAACTAAATAATGCAACATTGGAGCTGACTTGCGGCATTTTGAGCAACGAAGGTCGGCCCCCAATTTATCAGTCAGTGTGGGCAGCAGGCCGCTCGTATCATCTCCAGGGCACCGGTGAGTGCTTGACGCTGACACGCCGCTAAGAATGTATCGAATGATAAAAGAAAAACCCAAATCAATTGGGGCTTTTCATTGTTTGTTCTCTTCCACTTTTTCTAGTTCATCAGCCAGGAAATTTGGAAACGAAGATCTCGCCAATGTCAGCAAAGGATATGTCAAGGGTTATTTATCGAAGATCAGGTGAGCTGACGCAGACATATATGATCATGTGGCATGCCCCATATGGCTCATCTTTTTTATATGAATTCCATAGGATTTGACCAAGGTGCCAAAATTTGCACCTGGCAAAGAGATTCCTGTGACGATCCGAATTCAAGTTCCACACGTCAGTGTTTTCTTCTTCTTCTTATTTTTTTTTTCGCTTCAAATGAAAGCCGTGAATGGTAGTGGCTGATTGTTCTTCCAACCAGGGAGGGAAAGCTCAACTTATTCTGGTAGACATGGTGGCCGGAAAGCCGGTCCAATCTCAGGGGAAAGCTGTGGTGCTTAAAGACCTTGGTGCACAATTTGGAAACCCGCGGCAGCCAAGAGGTATGCAAAGACCATGCGGCATCTTCATTTTTTTTTTTTTTCATTACGCTTCCCATTGATTGCTTTCATAATTTCTGGGGAAAAATCAGTTCAAAAATTTGTCGTCGAAGTTCCTCGTGATGCATCACAAACCTGCGGCGAGCCCGGAAAATGTGCCATTTCGGTAAGTTGAGAGATATTTCCGCTAAATTTATCTATTTGCTTTTCTCTTTCACCATTCCTTAAATCTTGATTCTGATCTGATTCACATCCGTTGTGCTGAAGTTCCGGTGGCAAGTAAAGAACACGGAAACCTATGACATTTGTTCTTTAATCACTATTAGTAATTGATGCTTGATGCTCCAATGAACAAAAAACCAATTTCACCTGATGAGTTTTGGTAGGTTGAAAGTATGATTAGTGGCCCAGCAAAGAGTTCCTTATGCCTTAATTTCCAGTTCATGAAAGTTTTTTTTTGATTGGAGATTTATTGCGTCTTCAGTTTTTTCTTCTTTCTTTTTCTTAAAAAGAAAAATAATCTGAGCCTTGGTGGCCAAGCATGACATTCTACTCCTTGTACTACTACTACAATCAAGATCACAGATTCTTGAAGTTTCTAAAATATTTCACAATGTACATAAATTCACAAATTAGCTACATCAACATTTTCCATTTTTAAAACATCAAATTTCAAAATTTATTCCTGACAAAAACATGATTTCTAAGCTCACCACCTGAGCACTGTAGCACACACTCAAATTGCTAATCTTGTGGTACCCTGTGATGTCCCATAAGCACCAGATAACTTATTCTCTCTTTGTTGAAAAAAGATCCATCATGCAAAAATAATCTTGCATCTTTCCCCAAAGATCTTCAAGTGATCTGAGTACCCTTTGGTTAGGGGCCTGCTTGTAGGTTCTCCACTAATCAACCTAGCTTTTTGCAGGGTGAATTTCTCTAGGCCAAAAAATCTACATATGCAAACAGGTGGAGCTTGGATGGC
>SMGU01007255.1:0-29412 GCA_004348175.1 Puccinia novopanici
ATTTTGGTGGCAGATTGATTTCGAAGATTAATAGCCATCATCTCAAATCCATTGATTTTACCTTTGGCTGGTCGTCCAACAGCAGGAGGCTTCCCAGTTCCAAAGCAGGCATTGTAATTCTTTTTGATTTTGAGCCATTCGATGATTATGAGGTAGTCGTCTTTCTTCAAGTGACCGGTAGTTTTGTCAGCATCATCGTCTGCAGAGGAATCGTTACCTCTGGCTTTCTTGGACTTTCGTTGGATGGCTGGCCTCTTAGGGGTTGATTTCTTGGAAGCAGGAGTTGATTTCTTGGGCATGGTGGTGGTTTTCTTGGATGTTGATTTTTTCTGATTGGATTTATTTTTTGGAGGCATGATTCTGGCAAGGTAAAGAATTGAGTATTTGGATTAGGTGTGTATTGGGATGAAATGAATAAATGGCATACCTAGCTGGGGATCAAATTGTTAAAAAAAGAAGGGAGGAGGTGATAGGATTGAATCGTGGCAGTGGATAAAAAAGTAAGGGAGGATGGGATATGAATAATCGTTGCAGTTTATTTAAATCTGAGGCTGAAATATGTGGGAATCCGTGGGTTTTTGGGGAATAAAATGTGGTTTTAATTGGTTATACTTGATACGTATTGGGGAAAATAAATACATATTTCAAAATTTTATCCACAGGTTTGAAAAGTGTGGATTTCTCAAAACCCGTGGATTAGATAATCGTGGATTTGGTCATATTTGATACCCCCTATTATCACATAATTCAAGTTTAGAATGGTGCAATACAACAAAGGAGAATGTAAAAGGTGGCCTTTTCTGGCCTAGAGCTTGGATCCTCAGCGATTCACCCCCACATACAATAGTAAGTAAATTGACTACCTTCCTCCTACCTTTAGAGTAGTGCTCCATCTCCTCATTACCATTTTTTTTTTCATCCTGTAAACTTGGTCAGTCCTCTTAAAATCCCTATTGAAAAAAGAATCACTTCATTCCTCATAAATTAGTTGATGCAAGAACCTCTGACAAGTCGCCAATCAGCTCAAGTGCTTGCCAACTCCTTGCAGCAATTTCTTTTGCTAACTTCCTGTAGGAGTGGCTTTCATTGGTCTCACTTGTATATCAACTAATTTGATCTGAAGGACATATTCCTACCTTAAGCCATCTGTAATTGGACAAGAAGGGACTTGAGTTTAACTTGTGTATTAGTAAAGGTATCAGTGAGTAATTTCTTCTTTTATTAGCTCTCAGCATCATGACTTTGCACATCCAATGGATGCCCCAAGCTTCATGCTCATAGCTGACATGTACACACTATGGAATTGTACTGATAATTTTCATGACCCCATGGTGGCTCTGGAGCTACATACCACTGCCGTCATTGACTGTCTCCATTACCTTATCCTTCACTAAAGTTATGTCATGCTTTTGATTTGATTTTCTTTGCCACTTCAAGACTTATTCCACAACTGTACATGCCCTGATCCCAACTACACAAGAGATCCTCTTTTTTTTTCTTAGAAAGAAAAGAAAAGAAATAATAGTGGGACTCTCAAGCAGTATTTGCAAGTGACTTTGCCAGGATTTTGGCCAGTTGGCTGCACAGAAAAGTGTGCAGATCACACGTCCAAAATACATGCAAGTCATATCATCCCTGTCATATCTTACCACATGCAGGAATTTTGGCCGCTTGAGTTGCGTAGTTTTCTGTGCAGATCAACTGGCCAAAGTTGAGGCAAGTGACTATCACTACTCGCCTTTGAGCGCCCCTAATCCATGCCAGAGGTTGATCCCATTTTCCCTGGGCAGCGGCTAACATTTTCTTTTTTTTTTAAAAAAAAAAAAGAAAGAAAAACTGATTCCTTTCCAACACGAGCACAACAGGAAGGAAAAATGGGAATGTAGCTGAGCAGTAAAACAGAAACACAGCGGGAATAGATGAGACTGGTCTTGATTTAAGGAAGATGAAAAGCGCGCTAAAACAAAACTAGTCGGACACACATGATCCTCAGGCTAAACAAATTAAAAATGCATTTCGAAAAAAAAAAAACCCCCGCGAAAACATAGGTGAGAGGGATGGGTTATGGGTTATAGTATTATGATGAGGAGGAATCGTAGTCGGATAACGTGTAGAGGTCCCAGAGCCGTTTAGATAGAGTGGGGCCGATACGAGCGCTGGTAGCGTTGGAAGCACCAGCGGTAGCAGAGCCACCAGAGTCGCTGCCTTGAGGAGTAGAAGGTGTGACAGAGTGATCGGAGGGAAGATGAGAAGAAGGAAGGGGTGAGTTAGCGATGCGTTCGATCCAGGACCAGGGGTGTTTATCGGATGAGGGACCAGCGGAGGGATCAAGAGAGGTATGGGTGTTGACGTCGGCCCAGAACTGGTTGGGAGTAGGCCAATGATCGACGATGCTCGTCGCTTTGGCCGCGCTCATCCCCGGCAGACAGCTGACCATCCGGGCCCACAGCTGCCGTACTGTCAGCGTCGTCGATTTGCCATTCAATTCCTCAAACGAGCCATAGCTCGTCACCCAGTACCGACCTCCTTCCTTCCTTCGCAGGTTCGTCAGCTTGAGCAGATAAGTCGTCCGATCGATCTCCGAGTCTGGGATGATCGACAGATCAATCGTCTACCCAATCCAAATCATACAGAAGTTATATCACCTGGATCAACTTTTTGTTTTGTTTTCGTGATCCAATGAGAAGCATTAAGGAAGGGGACAAGATGATAGAAGTCTATGTGCTAACCCTATGCAGATCCCGCAAGACCTCCGTCCGCCTCATCAAGAATTCGACCGAGGCCTTCCAATCAGGCGTTGTTTCGAGCTGGAAGTCGTTTAACAGCATTGTCTCGAACTTGGAGGTGTAGATCATCTGTCCATCGCTTTCGAGGTTTGATTGGGTGTTGTAGTCTTCAACCAAATAAATCGGATCTCGGAGTCCTGATCTCTTCAACCGAGCCTACCATATTGGGTTACATCCATCAGCTTTCGTGAATGAATGATCATATCTTCAAGCAGGCACGAATCATTGTAGACGTACTTTCTGTTCCTCAAACCGGTTATCCCTAATACTAGAGCACAGATCGTCAAGTCGTTTGCGTTCGACGATAGAGTCGAGAACAACTTCGCGCTTATCGTCATTGTGATGGACGGCAATCCAGATGGCGTCACCGAGGACGAGAGCGCGCTGAAGGACATGAATGGGAGACGGGTGAGATTCGGAGAGTTCGGCGGCTTTGTTGACACAATAGTTGTAAAAGGCATCTCGGTCGTTGACTGCCCGGACCTCGCGATGGTCTAGTACCAGACAGATGTCGTAACTGCCAGCTTTCCAGACCTCGGGCTCAAGGTCGACGTTGGGCGAGGTGCGACTAATGTGGCTCTCAGAGAGCGTACTTGAGGTCCGTTTGAGACTAACAACCGTTCGACTGTTCGGCAAACCGTTGACAGAGGCCGGCCTGGAATGGCTATCGGAGAGTGTACTTGGCGTCCGCTGGAGGCTGACGGATGCCCGAGCATTGGGCAGCGAGTCGACGGCCGAGGTGGGGTCGGACAGTCTGCCAGAGACCAAGCTAGATGTCCGCCTGAGATTGGCCCCCAGGGTGCAACCACTGGGCCGACTGCTGACGGGTTCTGAGACCGAAAAACTGTTATTGTCGGGACTGTTGGTAGCGCTCCACCCCACGACTGTTTGTGAGAGCGCTGTGCCACTCAACATAATCTCGCAAGACCCGACCCGACTGGGCGGCTTGAGATGCTCGAGGGCCAGGGGGTCCTCGGACACAGAATCAACGTCAGAGTGGATCGAGATCACCGAGCCTACCGGCGTGGTGGTGCCCGAGGAAGCAGGCTTGAACAGATGGTCCGGGGGTGAGATCGTGGTCAGATATCCAGCCACGGTCGTCGTCTGCGAGGAGACCCCACAATGAGACTCCTCGCGGGCAACGTTGATAGCTGGATGATGAGACCTCGAAGATGGCTGTCTTGGAAGCTTGTTTGAGAGGCTGGACGATGGAGCTTTGGGGGAGGTGTTCTTGTTGGTTGAGGTTATTATACTAGGGGACTGGTCAGCTATCGCACTGGTCGACATCGTGGGGGAGTTGGTTGATAGACCAAAACCAGGGCAGTTTGGGATAGCCTTGCTCTCATACATCCAACCGATCATGTGACCATCCGAGTCGGCCATCGTTGTTGGACATAAGGGAGCTTCGTCAGCAATAGAGCTTCTCTTGACTGGATGTGATATTTGGCTTTTGGCAAATTCTACTTGGTATAAGGTTTCGAACGTCCTAGGATGCATTCGGGTATCAGCGTCATCCATACTTCTGACTCGCGAGCCGGCTGTTCGAGATGGATGGGTAGATGGTGGAACGGGAGATAGACTCAGTACATGCCATCAGCTGGGTTCACTCAGAAATAGCTGACTAACCTCGATCAAGATACCAGAATTCGAATAGACCGCGATTTGGCAAACCGCTTCTTTGGGGATTAATGGTTTGCTGGATGGTGATGTTGGGATTAAAGTCATGAGAGTTGGATTTTTCAAGAGCCTTCTTGGACTTGACAGTGGATTTTGAGGAACTAGCTTTGGGCAAAGAATCTCCGGGGATGTCGAGCTCGTTGTGGTTAGAATCAATCAAAGGGCACTCTGCCCCTGCGGGTAATTTTGATTTATCGAATGGGACGAGACTAAGACCTTCTTGCTCAGCCAAGATCGAGCCCACCTCGAATCCTTGCTGGGTAAGAGTGAATTTCGCCGGCCGGCCGGCGTTGGATTCAGATAGCCCCTCTGTGAGAAGTTTTTTCCTGCGGGGTTGAAAAAGAGAGGGGATGAGCTCAGGTAGGTAAGAGATTGATTTTATTTCCAAGGCACATACATGTTCCAGGCAGTGTAATGACCACTATTGCCGGCTCCGCCTCCCCTGCTCGCTCTTTCCGTGTAACTAGAATCGCAGTACTCTTGAGCGTGCTGGATTATGTCCGATTTGGTGAATGGGCCCGCACGTTCGGTGGTGAGAATGCTCATGGCGATGAGGATACCATAGCAGCCAGTGCGCCTCTTGGGTATATATTTCTTCCGGGTGGTACGAGATTTGCGTTGGGTCTTGGGCGCGTTGGTTGGCTCATCAGAATCGGTGCAAGAGGAGGGATCGTCAAGAGCGCGTTCTTCGGCCGTTAGTGCGCGTTCTGCGGCAGTTAGCGCTTTGCTTTTCCGCTGGCGAGTCTTTTTCATTTGAGTCTGGGAGGCTGATACTACATTTGGATTGAATGATTGCGAGGGTGGTGGTTGATTCTGGTCGTCAGAGCTGCAAGAATCGAGTGCTCTCTCCTCGGCAGTAAGCATATCTTCGGGTCGTTTCCTGGGACGAGTTTGATTAGATCCGTTCCTTTTTCTCTTGAGGTTGGGTGCTATGTGTGCGAGGAACGAGAAGAGCGGAGTTTTGGAAACGATTCAGATCAGATGCGTTTATACATAGATAGATAAGAGGAGATCTGGGAAGACACAAGACTGACAAATGACGCACGTTCGGTTGGGAAGGGATCCCCAGTGGCATTGCACTTCTCCTGTAAGCGGGCAGTGATTAATCTGACGACGCCTTCCCCGACGCCACTAAGAACGAGTGCTTCCCTGGGATGGTGAAAGGGCTGGTTATGAGCACGGATGACCCTTGCAGCTCTTCGGTAAGTGTCGCAAGAGCGAGATCCATTGTTTGAGGCGTGGTCGGCGGCTTCCAGAACCCAACCGGCCCATTCGACGTTCGGCATAGTTGTGGGTGCCATCGCGTCCGCCAAAGTTGTTTTGTCGACGATGGATGATCTCTTTGGCTTGGGAAGGTCTGCTGCCACGGGGTAGTCCCCGCAGCCCATGTCGCCCCAAAGGCGGGGAACCCGAATCAGCCGGCCGGTACAGGTCAGGCCCAGAATCGGTGAACGGAAACAACCATCGACGACATGGAACCAGCGAAGAAGCGGCCGGCGGCTCAAGTATTCAAGGATAAGGTGTGTACTTAATCTTGTGCCATATCGGTCAAGTTTGTTTGATTGATAGCGAGTCATCTTGAACCCACACGCACGGCAGGGTAATGAGGCTTTCAAGAGCGGAAACTTCCAGGCGGCCGTGGAGCATTACACTTCTGCCATCAAGGCCGACCCCTCGGATCACATTCTACCATGTAATCGGGCACTGGCGCGTCTCAAGTTAAACCAGTATGTCTCTTGCGATGTTGTTGACAGGCTCAACATGAGCACATTCATGAGTAAATATGATTTTGTAGATGGAAGTTAGCCGAAGCGGACTGCACAAAGTCGCTCGAACTTGTCCCCCAACCCAACTGCAAGGCCCTTTTCAGACGTGGCACCGCAAGGAGGCACCTCAACAAATGGGACGATGCCCTTCAGGGTGTGTTTTTTATCGTAATTGTTGTTGTCATCATGCCGTCCTGCGGTCTCATAACCTGTGTGGCTTATCAGAATACCTGCCAATCATAATCCCTATCCTCCTCATCATCATCAAGACTTAATGGCCGCCCTCGCCCTCGAACCTAATAACACGAGTATCTCCGCCGAGTTGGAAACTGTCAAGTCGCACATCCAGGTTTGTCAGCATTACCATTCAGACAAAACCAGCGAATATTCCTCATCAATATCGCTGTCTCCTGCAGGACAAGGCCACGAGTGAAAATGCTTCTTTGCCAGCAGCAGAGGCACCTTTGTCAACTTCCACTGCCAGCTCAGATTCGGAAACATCTAGCGCCAATCAACCGACTGCCGGTCCCTCGTCCAGTGCGGCTCTTCTGGACGGAAGGTCCTCCAATAACTTGATGAAAGAAGTTTCCACTAAACGGTTCACTTCCTCACACCCTAAGACAATATCCTCCAACCTTGCTCCTGGTGGGACCAGCTTTGGTGACCTGAAACAAATAAGACAAAAGAAGGAGGAAAAATCATCGGGTCTCATGAGCTCTCGTAACCACATCACTAGGGTTGAAGCTGAAAAGATGTGGAAATCTAGTCCTTCCTCAACCAATTCTACTATACCACCCATCAAGAGTTTTTCGGATTTTGAAATGAGGTGGGGTATGTCAAGTCAGCCCGAGCTCCGTTGCTCGATACTAGAAGTAAGTACGTCGTGGCTGGCTTCATTGCAGTTATGTAGTATCGATTAATGACGTCACTTCGTCTCGCCTCAGACACTTGATCACCATCGCGTGGATCATCTATTCGGGGAGCATCTCGAGCCTGAGACTCTGGAACAAATGATCGATGCGATGCAAGTCTCGCTCAAGTCAGTCGTTCTAAACTATGTCAAATTATTCTGTTCCTGACATGATGATCATTATTTGCCAGATCTAACGACAAAGCTAGAATTAGGAAAGCTGTTGAGCTGCTGCAAGGACTGGATCATGTTCCACGAATTGGAACCTTGACTTTGTTCCTCGAGCCTGATCATCAGAAGGGTCCGCTCCCTACCCTCAAGATTGTGGATGCGAAAGCAATCGCTGACTTTGCATTCACTTCTGTTGCAGTCATCCGAGAGATATTGCTCACATTTCAAAACTTGGAACCAGGAAAATACATTAAATTAAACAACTGGAATATTTGACTCATAATTAGTGTTTTTTATTTATTTAACAACCATCAAGGTTGATATGTCAGAAATGATACCATGAACGGACCACGAACTAGTCGGACGGAACAAGAAAAAAATCAGAGCAAGGAAACATTTGAATTGATATTGAGAAAGTCGTTGACGGGCGGCCGGCGGATAGTCAAGAAAAAAAGCATGGATCGAGAGTTATTGAAATGTGGGAGGGATTCCTTGGGAGATTGATCTGGCGGCACACGAGGACTGGAGCTCGGTTAATGCGCCGCAGATGTTGATTGGCTGAGAGAGAAGGACGGATTGGATGGAGGCCCTGAGGATCCATTGCGAGGGACTTTTGTTGGAGGGCGCAGCTCCGGCACACGCGCGGAGTTGGCCCAACAAGCATTTCCGGGGGCTGGGGGCGTCGGGTGAGAGGTAGTGGGGCGGGTCGAGGAGCTCCATCTTTGGTAAAATATGGGAGGCGAGTCAGTCAGGCTCTTGGTTGATTATACGCCAGGTATTTGGACGGCTGGCTCACCTCAAGATAGCCGGAGATTCTCCAGGTGACTATGCCGGTTTTGTCCGACCTGATGGGGACGGGCCTGGAGCGGAAGTCGCGCGCCTTATGGCTGGCCTCATGCGCCTCGTTCTTCTTGTCACGAGGATTATGATCGCCGCCCACACCGCTCGCTTGCGTGTTGGTGATCAGCTCGCTCACCGACGTGATGCTCACGCTCAGGCTCGCCGACAGGTCCCCGAAGAGGCCCGCATTCGCTCGGTTGTTCCCCTCCGAATCCGCGGATAAATCTAGATCTACGTCGTAAAAAATCTTCAGAATCTTGCTCGTCACATATTCCACTTGATATGTGAGCTGTCGTCAATATGTTCAGGCAAGGGGGAAGCGGAAATTCGATTAATATGGGACAACACTCTTTTTTTGTGGGTTGGGTGGTGACTCACCAGTGTCCGGTTGATCGCTGCTCTGTGCCCCGCATTCAAGCTTATCCATGTCGACAACGAGCGGAACGACTGAGGAGACGTGAGGAGCTTTTGACGCGTTGCAGATAAATGGCTCTTCAAATTTAAACAAACAAATAATTTGCTAAATATATTTAATAATGAAAAAAGAGACCAAAGATTAGCGTCTTAGAGTTAAACATAAATACTTAAAAGGACGGCGGGTTATATTACCTCTCCGCTGCTGCCGACCCCTTGGTTAAAAACGTCTTCCTTTTCCCCTTCAAGATCAGGTGGTAATTAACATGTCCCTATTTAACGCCAGAAGAGAAAAGGCCGTGATTAGTGAAGATATTAGACTTCTGCGGGAGTTTGCAAGAAGAAACGCACGACGGAGTTAGAGCAGCTACTTGGCAAGGGGAGATGGCCGGGCCCGCAAGGACAATTAGTGTGATGGGGGATTTGGAGTTTGAATTGCCAGCCGGTTTTGAGGGGGTTATTAGGTAGGCGATGGTCGGCGCGATGGACGGGCTGTTGGAGGGAGAGGATTTGGTGTTCAAGGTTGTCATGTTGGGTGACGACGCCGGCCAGCTCGAAGGTGATGCGCTTCCACTTTTGCAGCTGGTGCTCGAACTCCAGCGGCGATAGGATCTCCTGCTCCGTGGTGCTGTTCTTCAGTTGGATCGTCACGCTCAGATAATCTCCGGGAGAGAAGACCGTCGAGGAGGGCGGGGGCGAAATGGAGAGCGAAAAGGCTTGGTCGTGGCTTGGGTGCGCTTCCACCGTCTCTCTGCGCGAATTCAAGATCCCTTTTTCCGATAAGGCGACCGGCTTGAGGAGGCCGATTGTCTTGCTGGTGTGGTGGTCCAGGACCGGTATCTCCTGATGGATGACGGCATGGATGTTGGCTTGGAAGGGGTTGACTTTCCCAATCGGTGATCCATCGTCCAACGGGGTGTTGGCGGCAATGTCGGTAGGCTTGGCCGCAAATCTACCCGATCGCTCCTCCGAGGGATGTTTGGGTCGATTGACCGGCAATTCCTCCACGTATGTTTCTGAGGTCGTCTGGGCCATCAGAGGGATGGTGAGGGGCGGCTGACGCAGCGGCGACTTGGCCGGAGCATCCTGCGACAGGCTGTGGTCACTCAGATCCAATTCACTGAGCCTCATCTGGTAGTCGTGTTGTGACTGGGTCCTGGAGTGCGTGCCTTCCATCATGGACGAGAAGGACATGCTAGCAGCAGAAGTGTTGTTCAAATCCACAGACCTGCGTCGCGTTGCCTGCGATTCAAAGGATGAAGTGGATCTGATCGATGCGGTGTCGAAGGCTCTCACAGAGGGTGAGGGAGACCTTCCGTCGCCTCTCCAATGCAGATGCGGCACGGGAGCCACGTAGGAGAATAAGGAGGATTGGGAGGCGCTGCTACTGGGCGCTCTGGAACGGCTTCGTGAATCTGGGAAGCTGACTTCTGGTTTCGAGGCCTCCTCCTCCTCATCACCGTCGAGCTCAGAAAGAATAAAGCGGATGTGTTCCGCGGCCAGTTGGATGTCGTCTGCGGGATTTTGTACCGCCGGGATTCGGCCGGTGGACGACCAGACGGAGCTTGGAGAAATGGCTGAGCTTTCCGGGGTGAAGGAGCGAATGGACTGGGCCCTTGGAGAGTCTGAGAATTGGTTGGTAGATGAACCAGCCTTGTTCCCTGCCCATGAGTTGGCCGAGTAGGTGCGCACTCTCAGCCCGCCGGCATCCTTCCCAGTGCCACAGGATTGTGCGCGTGAATGCCAATTGGTGCTTTGGGGCTTCAAGACTTCTGGCGTGGTGGGGTTGGGTTGCATTTTGGAAGGAGTTCCCTGGGTAGAAGAATCCCGGGTCTGAAAAGAAAGAAAGACAGAGGTTTGTATCAACAACGAGCAGCTGGGTTTTTGTGGATATGGTGATCACTTACAATGGTGGGTCGATGCCACCCTTTTTTGTGGCCACATAGAGCGCATCCTGAGTTCTTGGTGGGATCCTCGGAGGGAACCCATGTTGGGCAGGTGCATGGTTGACCATTAGGCCAGCTGGACTTGCAGTTCTCCTCTTCTCCCTCCTCGGCTGAGTCCACCTGATGCCATTCTGCGCGATGGCCACAGGTATCGCAGAGCTTCGCCGACTGGTCGTCGTGGTTGTCTTCGGGTGCTTCCCATACCGGACATCGGCAAGAAGCCGTATCGGCAGACGTATGCTGACAATGGACGTAGGACATGGAAGGGTCTGTGGATGAAGTATTAGGACTTATATAAAAGTTCGATTGGGATATAATAAGACTGGTGTGGATAGGATGGATGCGAGCTTTGGTGCGAGAAAGATTGGAATGCCGACAGTGATGATGGGTGTATTTATAGAGTCCACATCGTTGAGCAGCTTCAATCGGCCTGGACGGCCAGCACCAAGCACACCAGGCCAGACCAAGTGAGTTTTTAAATTGCATTACACCCGGGAACAAACACGCTTGATGAGGAGGAAGGTACCTTGAATTGATCCGGGTTAACAAAATGCAAGAATGGAACTGGACTGGGGATAATGTGATGTAAATTATATGAGCCACAGCTCATGTGCTCCATGCCCAGTGAATGCAACTTCTCCGGCTCTGGATAGCTGGGTCGACTGGCTTCATTTTGAGTCCATCCGTGTCTCTCCCAGGCTGCGATGGAGGGAGCCGCATTAGAGGCCATCAACCTACTACCTGCCGGGGTGACTCGACCCCAGTCCACTTTGTCTGAAGGGCAAAGCTCCAGTACACGGGCCGAGCCGAGAATGGCTGTCCCTCTGGAATGGTTACCCGCTGAGTTATATTAATTGCTGAGGCGAGTAGGATGGGCTGGATCCCGTCGAAAGGAGGTGACCACCGGGCTGAGGCATTCATCAGTCTCCCCTCCTAGGCTGGACTCACTCCAAACCAATGCTTTTATCCCGGCTGCAACCAGTCTCACACATACCATTCCACCCACTGGAGCCAGCCTCTTCAGTACATTTTGGTTGCCAAGCAGACATTGCCTTAACGAAGTGCAGAATAAGAGCAACTGCCATGATGGGGGCCAGTTGGGAAATGTAACAGTGACAGAGGCTTTTATGACATGTACCCAAGTTGCTTACTACTTGCCACCGTCATGTTCTTTGGGCTGATGGGCAATGGATGGAGGCTGAAGGAAGGGGCCTCTTTGGAGACAAATCTATATCCTTCTCCGCTTCTCCAGCGAGTACAGGGGGAGATCCCTCTGGACTATTTCAGCATAGTTTGGTTTTGGTGGCGGACGGCCCCACGACCCTGAGGGGACTGCGGGCTGACTGCAAGATCACACATCTGACAGAAAACTGTTTCAAGCCGCGGTGGTAGAACCGTGGTCGGGCCGCGGCTATCCCGCCTTGGTGGCGGTCGAATTGCCCGATGTGAGGACAAGTGTCGGCCCGACCATCCGGAGGAGTCCCAAGTCCTTTTGCCACGTAACTTTGTGATGAAGTAGCAGGCCATGTGAGATCTGCAGAGTGGAGTGCTCCCAATGTGGTGTCAGTGGGGCGAAGGCGATTTCCCATGGGCCATTCGAATGGTCAACAGGCGTCGGCGCTGTCCACACGGGCCACTTCAAGCAGCTTTCTCCTCGCCATCCATCTCCAATCGATCGGATCCGAGTGGATCGATAGACAAATAAATGAGAAGGATCCATTATTGGCGTGTCGACAGAAAGATCACGAGGATGAAAATGAATATCTAATGTGTAGAAGAACACTTTCCTGAATGGGTTGGCTTTCCTGTGAAAATCTCATCTCAAACGACTTCCTCCTGTTCTTTCTCAGTCGATTCGATTCAAGTCGCCCTTCCGCTTCACCTCGATCGACCACGCCGAAGTGCATTGCTGTCCAGGTTGGCCTTACATACATCCAGTCAACTTTTGCCTCAAACAGGAAGATCGTCGAACCGCAGGAGGTATGTATGCTTCCCCCTCCACCCGTTGCGTTTGGAGAACAGCCTTGAGACTCACTTGTGCTTATTCACCGCAGAGGCACGCAGAAATCTCGCTCGTTTGCTCCATAGGATCACCATTTCCGGATCCCTTTACCAAGCAAACAAGAACCGCTCAGCGCTTACCTTCTCTACATTATTTCAATCCAATGTGAGCTCTCTTATCACTATCATGACATCCACCTCCTTTTTTCACTATCAGGAACCGAGTGTAGGATCTTGCTAACTTGAGATACTAGTTGTGAACATTCCCCAGTCGGTGAAACCTGCGATGTCTCCGTCAACAATTCCGGTGCGCTGATTTTCTATTAGTAATAATAGTATCGACACTCTTACCGAATAGACTGCTGGCTCATCTATGGGCCACTCATTTACCAGCCACTTGATGTCGGTCTGAATCGATACCAATTCGAACCTAGTTTCGAGGATGCCCAGGACCTTATCATCAATCAACAAGCGGGGAACTGTCTCCCAATCTTCGTCTCCCTTCCAGCAGACCTGCTCACTCCGGTTGCCACCTACTTGAAACTGACCAACGGAGCACAATGTCAATCCGAAAACTCGTCCTCAACTAGCGATCAGACCGTCGAAGGAGTCGAGAGTTTTTTATTGGAGAGCGTCGTAGCTGGAAGTCACCAAGCTCGATACAGCTTTGTTGGCAGTAGTTAGTCCAGGATTCTCTGAATGCATTTTATTATTATGTCTCCTGGCTTGACCTTTCTGAACATCGTACAAATGAGCTAATCTAAATCACCTTATTCTAGATCCTTCTCGAGTCTTAAGGACAGGTGAAAATTACACACTCAAAGGCGACCCTTTGGTTCCATTAGAGGAAGAACTCAACCAGTACAAATATATCCCCGTGCCTGGAATCCCCCCATTCACTGGTATTTCATTTCTCACTATTGCTCTAACACTCACTATTTTCTCGACTGAGCTTTTTCTACTATCCGGTAGGCGGTGCGATAGGTTATGTCTCTTACGACTGTGTTTTCCACTTCGAACCCACCACCCGCCGTCCCTTGTCGGACCCGATCGGCATGGCCGAGTCAGCATTCATGATTTGTGATACGGTGGTCGTATTTGACCATACTTTCCAGACCATCAAGGTTGTATCCAACCTCATTATTCCCTCGGCATCCACAGCAACGGCTGAACAGGTCAGCGAAGCCTATGACCGCGCAAAAGTGAAGATCATCGAGATATGTGATCTTCTAGATTCCACCCACACTCCGCAGCCAGTGCAGCAGCCAATCCCGCCCAAGGCAGAGCGCACGCCGGCGGTGAGTAACGTGGGCAAGGAAGGCTACGAACGGTTCGTTAGTAGTCTCAAGAATAATATCCGTCAAGGCGACATCATTCAAGCCGTCCCTAGCCAACGGCTGAAGAAAGAAACCCAGTTACATCCCTTCAACGTTTACCGGTGAGTTCTTCTGACTTCGAAGCCTCGGAAGTCGAAAAGAAGGATGCTTCTCCAAAATTCTGATCAAGGTACTTGCCAGGCATTTGCGTCGACTCAACCCTTCACCATACATGTTTTACATCAACTGTGGCCAGTCGGTTCAGCTGATTGGAGCCTCGCCAGAATGTCTCTGCAAGGTCAGTCCCGGTGGGGTAGTCGAGAACCACGCCATCGCGGGGACGATCCGCCGGGGTAAGAACCTGGCCGAAGACGAGGTGCTCGCCAAGGAACTACTGGGCTCGATCAAGGATCGTGCCGAACACGTCATGTTGGTGGATTTGGCCCGAAACGACGTCAACCGGGTCTGTCGTCCAGAGACTGTCAACGTCGATAGCTTGATGGCGGTTGAAAAATTCAGCCATGTCATGCACTTGACCAGTCAAGTCAGTGGCGTCTTGAGAGAAGGTCTTACGAGGTAAGTAATTCTTCCGGACAATTTCCTCCTTGACAAAAACTGGTTGTATCATCAAGTGGGAGAACGTAGAGCTCGGAGCTAACCCTAGAACCACAAAAAAAAAGGTTTGATGCATTTAGATCGATATTTCCGGCCGGCACGGTGTCAGGAGCGCCTAAGTTGAAGGCGATCGGGCTGGTAGCCGAGTTGGAGAAGGAACGCAGAGGGTCGTATGCGGGATCGGTGGGCCGGTTCAACTTCGAAGAGTCGGCAATGGACACATGCATTGCGATCCGCACCATGGTGGCCAAGGATGGCGTGATTTATCTCCAGGCGGGTGGCGGGATCGTGCACGATAGTCTCGAGGAAGACGAGTATGTCGAGACCCTTAACAAACTTAAGGCTAACGTCACTTGCATCGAATCCGCCGAAGGTCTGTCTTTCACTTCTCAGGAGATTTCTCTCTCTCTCTCTCTTTCTTTCTTTCTTCCATCACGGCCGGCTAATCATTACCCTTCTTTACACTTCGTATATATCAGATTATCATTACAATTTGCAAGAATTGTCAATTGCGGCCAAACGCGCTGTGTAATCCCCTGCGATGGTATTCTCATCGAGCATATACCCTCAGTGTCATTTCTCTCTTCCTCCCTCTCTCTCGCGTGTTTTCTCTCGTCTTGGCTTTTTTCTCTATTATGGTTGAGGTTGCAGATCACTCAGATACGCTATACGACATTTATCGATCACCATGTTCAATGCTCCAGATTACGCTATTCCATTCATCTCGACCTGTTTGATTGATTGACTTGTTGGCATAACTTCATTACGTTGACTGGTCTTGCTGTCAGAGACGAAACAAGAAGACTTTTTTTTTCTCTTACAAGGGGGGGGGACTCATCGAGGCTTGGTTCAAGCTTGTCCCATTCTTGGGAACTCCCAGCTTGCTTAGGAAGTTCCTAAGAGTTGGTGACCACCTAGAGTTTACACCAATGCAGAACCCTAAGCTTGTTAGTTACTCTTCTTTTTTTGATCACATATCACCATATCCACCATCAGTACAAATAGGTTCCCTTCAACATGAAAAACCTACCCCTCCAAATTCCTCTTTTGGATGGCCAAGTGGCTTTGATATGGCCACCAGGACAGCACCACATACAGCCTTCAGCCACAAATCAAATGAATGCAATGCTCTGTTAAACACCCCCTACCCATCATTTCAATGCAATGCTCAGCTTGCCCCTGTCCGGGAACCATTTCAATTTAAATGCAATTTTATCCCTGAGGCTGTACCTCCTACCAACCATTTTGACCTCACCTCCCCAAGTGGCACCTATGGAACCCCAAGTTCCCCCTATGGAACCCCAAGTTCCCCCTATGGATAGAGCCCCTTGAATCATCATCCACCTGCCACTACTTCTCCAGTGCAATCTTGTTTGGTCAGCATTAAAGTGACCAATACACCACAAATCCACAAACAAGAAATCAACTGTGAGCCACCTGAAACTCAACTCAGCAATATTCAGATGTTGCAAGGTCATAATTCAGTCACCAGTGACAAAGACAGTGTCAATGGGGACTCCTGCTCCTGTTCCACCACCCCCTAAAATAAGGTCAAAGTCACCATCAAATATGCTGTATGGTTAAAGAAGCCCTTTGCACCAGAAAATACCACCACTATTCAATGGTTCAAAGTCACTCCATTTTCCACCATGGACCCCATGCTGATCAAAATTTGCTTTTGGCTGCTGAAAGAATTCAAATTCCAAATATTCTGTCATCTGAGCCTCTGACCAAATCTCATGGACCTGCTAGAGCAATTATATTTGTAGAAATTGAGTACGTTGATGAGTGACATAGTTAATAACTGTGCCTTCCCACAAAAGGCATACACAGTGCTTGCTTCCAAGTCACCATTTTTTTTGCTTTGATAAGGAAGCAATCAAGTCTTGACCAAGCAAGGTCATGATTGAAATCACATGGATAATCCCACAGCCAATGAAAAAGTTCAAAAAAATTTAATTAATACCTTTATGGTTTTGACAATATTACTACTTCCCCAACTGACAAGTTCTTTGGTTGCAGGCTTCCAATGTTGAAAATATCTCAAACCTGAAATTTGGTCACAAAAAAAGAGCAGGAGGCTGCTCACAGATTTCATGCAAGAAAACAGAAAAATGTAAGTTTTCATTTCCATTTGTTTGGAATTTAGTACTTGTGAGTGCCTCTAGAGTAGCAACACCACAAACAATTGTTTTGTTAGAAATGAAAATGGTTTCTCCAACAGAAATAAAACAAATTTTAACAAGGATAAAAGTTTCTTTTTTTTATATCCTAAAATCCTAAATCTCTAATACTCTACTCATAAGAGGAGTGGAGCAAGCCAATCTTTCAGCCTCCTCCAGATATAATCAACAGAGGTTCCTGTTAAGATTAAACTCTTTTCAAAAAACAGTCCTGATTTTCAGGCTGATAGCCAATGGTCTTCAAAAGGAAGCCTATGTGGTTTGTTTGATGAAGAAAACCACAGAAAAACAAGAGGAGTAGAGTAGAAAAGGGAAAAAAACAGGTAAGTAGCAGGTGATTGGTTCAGGAAAACAATCCAGAAGACAGAAATAAGCATAAGAGAGAGATTACTACAAAGATGACTTAACATTAGTTGTGATGACACTGGTGAGTGAGAAAACATCCTAGTGGTGAGGGATCTTGGAATCCTGGGTGATCTGAGTGTTCTGGCCTGAGGTTGAAAATTTTCACTGAGTTATGTTTTCAGAGTGGGATGAGTTCTATCAAAGTTTTGTCAGTCATTCAGAGAAATATACCAAAGTTCTGAAATTTGTAAGCCCCAAAATTGTTGGTCAATATATGAAAATAGGTCATAATTGGTTTACCTCTTGGGTGAGGGAATTTATGGTGGGGACACCTGATTTCAATAAGAAAAATTAGCCAAAGATTCCTAAGTTTGAATGGCTGACAACTCCCAGAACCATAATCTTGTTGAAATTCAACCATTCACAAGATTTGTGTCCAACCCATACTCTGTCTGTAGCTCAAGAAGTAAAACCTCCCCCTAATAAATCCACTTAAAACATCCCACCATAATCAGCATCAATTGATCCCTAATGGAAGCCTCTATTCTACTAACCATCACTTCAAAAAATACTGGCTCAACTGGCTACAGTTGACATGCAGAAAGTCCAAGGAAGCTTGTGGTTTTACTACAACCTTTCTTCAAGAGTGCTTCAACCAAGCTTTGATGCACAGTGACTGTGTCAAAAAATATACATATGCAAACAGGTGAAATTTGGATGGCAACTTGGCTGGAGCATGCTGTATGTCAACTGCAGGCAGTTGAGCATTTTTTTTTTTTTTTTTTTTTGCAGTGCAGGTGTTATAAGGGCACTGGTTGTGCTCTGAGTAATGATAAAAAATGGTTTGGGGTTGAGTTTATAATAAGCTCCTGAAAGAAAAATAGAGTAGGGAGTATTCAGCTTCAATTATTTGAATCTCGTAAAGCTCTTCTCAGCCTGAATGGGAGGGAAATTCAGAACAATCCTTGGATTCTTCCTCCTGAGATAGACAGGAGAAATTAACAATTCAAGTGGAAGCACTTGCATGGTGGAGATGGTCTTTACAAGTAATGAAATCAGACTAACAACTGGAGCAGTGTTTCAGTTGTGCCTCAAGAATGGTAGAAGTCACTGCAGAAATATTCAAGGCAGAAAATTTTTCAGCCCCCTGCTAGTCAGGACAGCTCAGAAGGTGTGAAAAGCACAGTACAGGAGTTTTATAGTATATAAAGTATGTCACTCTGTAGAGTAGAAGAGTAAAGTTTAGTTTTAGATCTTACCAATCCCTGATATATTTTCAGACACAAAAATTGGGGTGTTATCACTCAAAGACTTGACTCAAACAATCCTTCTCTCAACAAAATTCAACCTTCAAACTTTCTCTATCTTCCTTATATGATTAAATTACGTCTTTAATATTTCTATTTTGAAATATTTATATCAGTTTCAGAACTCCATCCATCATGCTAGGCCCTTCAGACCAAAGGCAACAGCGGCCCACTACATTAATGGTTGCGTTACTGTAGTGTAAAACTGCTAACAGCTTTTGCCATTGCCATTAGCGGTGTGAGAACTCCTTTTGGGATGGGTGGCATTCCTGCAAGGGGAAATAACAGAGGTGATATTCAAGTATTTATGAAATATTACAACTGATACGGGTGGTTTGAAAGACCTGCCCCTCTATGTACTACACAAGAGCTAACACAACAAATTTATTTATTTATTGTGGAAGACTAATTTTAGAGAAAACTATGTTTATCAGTCTCTAATCAGACATGGATCAACTTCTCTGTATATGGATGTTAAAACAACTTGTTAGAGTGGAAAAGGGTGAGTGGATGATAAAGATATTCAGACTAGTTGAAACTGATGAATGTTGAAATCTTTTGAGGTTTTAGTGTTTGTGTTATAAGATGATAAGGAAGAGTTTGAGTGGATGATGATGAAGAAGAAGAGTGGAATAGAGAAGTGAGTTGTTTTTATAGGGTTTTATGTTTTATGGATAGCTAAGGGAAAAGATACTAATATAAAAGTTGATTGTGAGACGAGATATGTGTATAGGAAGTGGATCTCCTGCCAGTGGATGGGATGATGTGGCTGGATGATGGGATGTTGGAGGGAGAAAAGCCCTCCTTTTATATTGAAAGGTGAGGTATTTTTGCTGGTGTGAACTCCAACTGAGGCATTTATGCTGGTGGGAGTTTGAACCATGTCTTCTGATTGGTCAGGATATGAAGGCTGAACCATGTATCCTGATTGGTCAGAGCTGAATCATGCACTCTGATTGGTCAGAAAATGATGACTGAAATATGTTGAACTGAACCGTGAGTTGTGATTGGTCAGAACTTGATGACTGAAAATATGTGAGCTGAACCGTGAGCTGTGATTGGTCAAGACTTGAGGACTGAAAACTGTGGGCTGAACCATGAGTTGTGATTGGTCAGAACTTGATGAGTGAATTCTGCAAGCTGATTGGTCACAACCTCATGGCTGAAAGCTGAATCCTGATTGGTTGACACTAATTATGTACATATAAACCTACTATCTACTATGTATTTATACTATCTATTTAAAACTATGTATTTAGACTATGTATTTAGAATATATATTTAGACTATCCAAACTATGCACTATAGTATAATTATATTCTAAATAAAGTCCACTGGATAATACTAGTCAAAAGGGGTTCCACTGAGTAAAAACTGAGGCTTAGAGTATTTATAAGGAAAAAATATGATACACTGTGGGAAAAACATGATCAACTGCCTGAAGTTGACATGCTGAAACTCCAATGAAGCTTGTGGTGTTACTCAAACCTTTCTCCAATATTGATTCAACCAAGCTTGGATGCACAGTCACTGTGCACATTGCACAGTGACTGTGCCAAAAAATCTAAATATGCAAATATGTGGAGTTTGGATGGCAGCTTGGCTGGAGCATGCTGAATGTCAACTGCAGGCAGTTGATCAAGTTTTTTTTGCAGTGATAAAAGATGTCTAAAAGTTAAACTATGGGATATGGAGTGGAAAATTGATCCTTTATCACATTTGAAAGCTAATTAGACCACCACAGCAGTTTTGCGCTAATGCTAAAAGAGTGAGGCCAAAAAAAAGGCCTTGCTAAACACACCACTCCAAAAAAGGTGGCAATGTGTGCACATTGCCATGCTATAACATTTTTCTAATTTTACTGTAACATCCCACAAGCATTAATTGTACATGTTATATAAATAATTCTAACTAAATTGTTACAATGATACCCACTGTGGTAAAAAGGGTTTAAATATGTGCCTATCTCTTACCAAGGAACAAAGGGATCCCTTTGTTACCTGGGGGTCAATGGGCACCTAATACTACTGTTTTTTTTTTCTTGGTGACTGGTAATACTGGCATAAATTAATTAAATTGGTAATACTGTCACAAAGACTAGGTTATAGTTTAATATAGTATGGTAAAACAAAGGTTAAACCTGAGTTATATCTGGGTAAGAGCAATGTTTTAATCAAGGCAATGTGCACACATTGCCTTCCTTTTGGGGTGGTGACAGCTTTGTAGCAGAAAATAGCCGCTGGGGGCGCTGTAGCATAGCGTAAATCAGCGTAGCAGCCTGTAGCAGCCGTCTAGCGCCCCTAAGGCTACAGCATTGGTGAAAAAAAAATTAACTGCTATGCTACACTATTTGGCCCATCTAGCATAGCAGCCCATCACTGCCAGAGGTGTGGTGAAAACCTCCCTGGGAAAGGTTGAGAGTTTCTATCACCATGAAGGTCCTACCTCAATTTATCTGTTCTTCTCTCACTAGTCTTTTAAAAAAATTAAAAATAAAATAAAAATCAGAATACCAGCCTTCCACCAAATATTTTCATGATTTATAATTTACAAGATTTTCCCTCACATAAACTGGTGCAATAAACATTCCAAGTGGACAGCTTATTTTATATTCCAATAATCATTCACCCAAATTTACTTTCCTAAATTTATAAATTCTTGTGCCAATGTTGTAGAATACATTTGAGTTGTAATTCCAGATTATTTTGATACAAATTTCTGAAGTCATGTGCTATTAAATTTTTAATTTGGGAAAAATTGAATATTCACCCTCTAACCAGTAAGCCATATGGGGTTTTGTAACCAAAACAGCTTAGGTATTCATGTTTGATTCAAAATTGGTTGGAAGTACAGGTGAATAAATTGGGTTCAAGCATATTTCAAAATAATCTTGAAGTTCTCCAATCATTTGACTTGCCAATTACCCAAGATATTTGAAATAATGTTTTGAAGACAAACAAACCTTGATTTTAAAAGTTCCTCTTTGAATGAATTCTGCCCAACACAATTCATAAAAGGTGGGTTGAGTAGGTAATTGAAATGGTATAATAAGTTTTGCAACTTCAGAGTACATCAGGCATGGAGGAATGAAGGTGTAGAAGTTTTCAAGAATCACAAGGGGTGATGAAGTAAAATTTGGAACTGAGTTTTGTTTATCATCTTATTGAAGGCATTTAAAATTACTCATCATATCATTTTCTAATTCATCCTAAAGATCTAGGTATCATAGTTGCCTCAGGAATTATTTGAGTCCAGTTATATTTCTGGCATGCAAGAGCTTGCTTGCTTACTGAACATCTAGAAACCAAAAAAATGGATTTTCATATTATGTGTAAAGACAGATAATCACCTAAAATACTGTGTGTTACTAGAGTAGTCTTATGCAATCTTCATTCAATATTGTTTTGAAAAAAAAAATTATAGATCTTTTTGACTATTAGAACCAATTCTTTTTAATCCCCAACAATAAAACAGGTTCCATTTGTGGAAGGAAAGAATAAATCCTGGGTATTTTGGGATGCAGTTCTACAAAACTTAAATTTTCACCATTATAATCTGTGAATAATATCAAAAATATTTGGTGAATTCAACCCACTGTAGCTTTCTTCTATCCATCTTTGAATTTTGCAAAAATTTGACTGAATAAATCTCAGGGAACCATAGGAGAGAGTATTTTTGGAAGCATAAATTTGGAAAACTTCAAGTTAAATGCACTGATAAGTATGCACAAGAGGTAGAAGGAATCTTTTTTGAGGTCTTGGGATCTGGAGAAAGTTTGTGAGTGTTTGGGCTCTTCTTTTGGATAATAAAAAATTTGTAAAATTGACACAAAGTGGAATAAAAATTGTTAAGAGTGACATGAAAACAGGTATTACTTTTAGTTTTATCTTTTATACCAGAAATGGATTTTATGGCGTTATCTGCTCCTGTGGAGAATTTAAGCTGGGATTATTTAATACTTCCA
Organism: Puccinia novopanici; assembly: GCA_004348175.1. Taxonomy (NCBI): domain Eukaryota; kingdom Fungi; phylum Basidiomycota; class Pucciniomycetes; order Pucciniales; family Pucciniaceae; genus Puccinia; species Puccinia novopanici. Next base: position 22,242 of record SMGU01007255.1, read on the forward strand.
GGAACTTGATACATAGGAGGGAAGGATTAAAAAAATGAATACTCACTGTTAGACCACTTGTGGGAAACATTCATTCAGATATGTAACAGGCTGGTTTAGTTTTATAAGTGTTAGAGCATGCGTACCGGTGGCTAGTTCTGCATGAGCTAAGGACTTTAGCCACAGGATTCAAGTGCACCGGAGAGAGCTAAACCCGAGCTTACTTGGCTTGGAGCTAGATTTTTGGCTAACCATTGCTATATATAGCAATGGTTAGCTCACTGGCTAGCTAAAAGCTAACAAGTGCTCAAACTCCATATTGAGATTCACCCACCACCCAACATCACTCGCACTCCAAACTACACTACACAAGGCAACCCCAATGCGACTGAACAGGGCTTGCTTCTCTAGCTAGCAATAGCTGCGAGTTAAAACTTGTGTGGTTCTAGCTCAACCAATACACATGCTCTTATTCATGGGTAATTTGACATATGGAAAGCTGCCTGTGCAAATTTTTAGTGTCAATAAGATTTGAAACTACTGTATAAACAGGGGAGTCAATTCAATAGGGAAAGATACAGATGATAAACTAGCAAAAAAGGTCCCAGAGAAAACAGGAACTTCTCCTAAGACAGGTTTGAGGCTTATGAGAAATAAATTATACCCTTGGTGAAATATTTGAAGATCCCTAGTGGATCAATTGTAGATTTAGGCTCTGTAACAGATTTATTTTTTAAAAAATTATGAGTATCATTTTGTAGAGCACCTACATTTTTTGCTTCCCTTTCTGGGCTAGATATTTTCTTATTGCAATATTTTTCCTTCTTATTTTTTATTTTAATTTCCGTTTGAATGATTCAATGTTGGCATGGGTTTTGTTATTCTATAGTTTATTAAATTTTAAATCAATTAATTAAATTCTTATATATATGTATGTGTTTATTTCTTAAGTAAATTTTTTATAAGCTTATCAAATTAATATAGAGGGAACTTCTAAATTATTTTGCTATCAATTGTGACAGTTCTTTTCATATTGAGTAAATCAATGTGAGGAATGACTATCTCTTTTATATTATATGTAGAGGAGTATATTTATACCTATGCTTTTGACGGGTGACCCTAGGTTCTTTTGTGTTTAGAAATACATGATTATATTATTAAATTATAATTGGATATATTCACTGCAAAAAAAAACGATAAACTACCTGCAGTTGACATGCAGAAAGTCCAAGGAAGCTTGTGGTGTTACTCAAACCTTTCTCCAAGAGTGAATCAACCAAGCTTTGACGCACAGTCACTGTGCATGCTGCACAGTGACTGTGCCAAAGAATTTAAATATGCAGACAGGTGGAGTTTGGATGGAAGCTTGGCTGGAGCATGCTGCATGTCAACTGCAGGCAGTTGACTGAGTTTTTTTTTGCAGTGATTGATGGTTCTATAATTATTTTTCTTTATTATACTTTTATGCTATGTTGTAATGCATCTGCCATTTATCAATCTGAAAGAAATTGCCAAGTTAATGTTCAAGGAGTTATCACCTTGAGTTCAACATAAGTTGTACAAGTATCTCATCAAACGCACCAATTACTTCCAGAACACTTCCAATTCACTTCAGGTCATACATACAGGCTTGATACAACCAACATTCTATACACATCCAGACAAAACTATGTAAACGCCTCTGCAATGGCACATGCCAGGCAAATGCCACAAATGGTCCCCTGGTGATATCACCTAAGGCTTTACCCTACTGCTTTGCAAATACTAATTTGTGACCTCCTCTCATATTTTTCTAGAGCCCACAGCTCATGATATACAAAGGGACATGTCCTCCATGATATCAATGTTTAAATTTATTTGAATGTGCTAAAATCTCTGATGAACCTCTGCTGATACACATAGCTCAAATTACATTAAAAAATTTCAAACTTTTCTAAGATAATATGATTGATCTTAAAGAAATTCTGAAGATACTAGCATTATTTGCTGTTTGTGGCCTGAAATTCTCACTTCACCCATGCAAAACACACACACAACACACATTTTACACATAACAGACACCAGATTGTTTTCCACTTTGGTAACCCTGTTTTCCAGCCATCAAACCCAAAGGAATCAACTCTCCCAATTTATAACCCCAGAATCAGGATTAGAAGCCAATTTTACCATGGGTCACCTCCTTACAGCATAGATGGAATCCCACTGGATCTCAAGATAATCAATTTTCCCATTTTCAGAAGGACAAAAGACACATGGCCAACAGGGCAGTAGACCCCCAAAATCACTATTCAGCCATTATCCCACCCTCTGGATCAGGCATCTCACACACTTCTGGATCTCCACTCTTTTTACTCAGGACACTTGTCCAACTATATTTGGTTATATGTCACACCCTGTGACATCATGTACACCCTCTCACCCTTATTCCTGTCTCTTCCTGCTGTCTGGGGGGATGGTCCCATTTCACTTGTCTCATATCCAGAAGACTCTGTGCCTTGATATTCCCCTTGGACCATTATAAAAGAACATTTTTCATGTTGCAGTATATCTTCATGAATATGCATAAATTTTTCCTGACTAATGTTTCCTAGTATCCATAATCTTCAATATTGTCTTTGCTAAAGTAACATCACCCCACATTGACTATTGTTGGACTTATTCTTACCTGTTTGACTATTGTTGGTCTTAGTATCACCATTTTTCCTAATGTTGGCCTGAGTGGTATCAGTAAAACCATCATACCCCATATCCTCTTTTGATTATTTAAGTAATTCACTCACTAAGTCATCCACCTCTGCCCCTTCATCCATTACCTCTCCACCTATCCATCTACATCTCCTGTGTGCAAAAAAAGCCAGCTACTTAGTACAGAATCTCCTACACAAGAAACTTTCAGAAATCAGCAACACCCTTTTCTATTTTTTGTAGTTTAAACATCCCAAAACCAGCATGAGATAGGAGGACAGCTTCACCAGCACCTTTAGCTTCAACTTACATTATTACTAGTGTAGTTATCTATTTCCCCTCTAAGCTCTACTCGCCTTTGAGAATTTCCACACCACTCATGGCTTTTGCCACCCACAGGGGAAGTAAAAGGGCCAATTTCCCAAAGTTATCTGTATGGCTTTTTGGACCTTGTTTTGTAATTTTTCTTCTTTTCTTTTTTTTTTAAAAAAAAAGTAGGCCACTGGTATTTCATAATTAGATTTAACAGAAAACAGGTTTTCAAAGGGGTCAATCTGACTTAATTGACTGGATTTGCCTCCATTGATTTCACGTATTCTTCAACTGAAGATTTTTAATCCTAGAGGTCAATGAATTTCTGGAGGCAGGCTATGAGGAAGAAGGAAAATACTACATTCTCCTGGACTCATGTGAAACATGCCATGCATTCTGTAAACCCTCTCATCCTTTGGGGTTCACAAAACAGTCACAAAGAGTGACATAAGCAGAGAGTATACTATCTTGGCTTCCTTCCTCACCTAGACGGCAGAGATTCTCTCTCTCCCATCTAGGTAAGTGTTCTCCCCTTTCTTCTCTTGTTCTCATCTCTCCTTTCAGATCTTAGTCATGAATTAGTGGTTTTACTTACTTTACTTACAGAGAGATTCTCTCTCTCCTTTCTAGCTGCAATTCACCCTCACATTGATTGTAGAATTACTACCTGCGCCTGCCTTTCTTTCCTGAAGATCAAGTGAGGGACTCAATCCTTACACATTTGCCTTGGCCTAGCAGCAGAATAGGAGTGGTGTATCATACAGAGAAGTGGGCAGTGTCATTCCAGTTGCCGCTTAGATTAGTGTCCTGGGTTGTTAAGGTTGGAGGGAAAGCCCTTCAAAATTTGTCTGGCCCTAACATGGTGCAGAGTATGGCAAAGGCTTTGGTTCCTTTCCTGGTACTGCTTGTCAATGAGTTCATTGTAATTCTTGGAAATTTTCAAAAGACTCCATATAGTAAGATTTGATTCTTTTTTTTAATTATTCAATTTTTCTTGTGAGGGGAGGAGCAAGTGGACTATGGCATCTGATGGTAAGGTTTTTTTCCCTCAAATGGCTGTAGAGGGGAAAATAGAAAAAGCACAGGATTTCTAGAACCAAATTGTTGATGACTTACAGACTAGACAGTGGAGAGAATATATCTCTGTGAGTAAAACTAATCCATGTATGAATTCTTTCAGAGATCCAGAAGGGAAATAACCTAGACCATGGAGAGAAGATCTCTGCCATATGATCTAGGACATTGGAACAGATGGGTTTAAGTACTAAGGTGGCTTATTTTATCCATTCATCTAACCCTGTAAAACCCAATGAGGGAGGGGTTTACAGTCTCCCTCCTATATAAAATTGAGAATTGTAATCAAATAAGGCCAGGCCACAAGGTCATGGGAACAGCAGCTAGATTAGTTTTCTGTGATAGTGGTTTAATGATCTGGGGTAACTCAAAGAGATACAATAGCATTGAAAATTCTCAGTAATCCCTCTGGATGAGATCAGAAGTAATTTTCTGATTTGCCAAAGCTTTGATATTAAAATTGGATCAGTAGTGATCAGAATCATATTCTATCAATAAACTATGACACTAAGCACAACAACTTCTGGTACAGTAGGAGAAGAGAAATCCTTCAACATACAGAAGCTTCAAGAAGATCTCCCTTTTTATGAATAAAAACATCTCAAGACATGTCATAAGGCAGTTTTTTGAGTGATGCATAAAATTTCAAAGGTTCTTGGTTTGAAGAACTCATCCACTTCTTCAATATATTAATTATGAACAATTTTCTTTCATTTTTTGGCTCAAAGCGATAAATTTAACTGGATTTAGCTATTCTTACAAGAATCCTTTCGTCCCATTTTCAGCAACCAATCTCACAAAGCACAGGAACCAGCTAAGGGCCTATTCTTTTGCTCACTTGCATATATGCGATGGACCCTCTCCGCCTGTGAGATCTGATGATAAATGAGGTGTTTTCCGTTTGTGCGGCAGGATCAATTGTCTCAATGCTGACATATCAAATTCGCTGCCTTACATATAAGAAGGAGGCACAGGTACCCCGGGCAAGGCTTGAAGCCCAGTATCTCTGTTTTGACTGAGAACAAGAATCATTTTCAGAATTTCAAATTTTTCGACTGGTATCTTTACACAGTGAGCAGATTGAGGAAGGGATGTAAACACTCACAGCGGAGTTGTCATTTCTGCATCAGCTTACATGAAATGAATCATTTAAAATACATGGCCAATACGAAAGTACACAATTTTTCTTGGGAGGTGGCTGAAGGGTATGCTCTGCCACCTTTCATAACTGAAAGAGGTTTCTGGAGCCAAAGAGCAACGACTGTTAGCAAATTGAGTGAGGTGAGAAGGATGATGTGATTCTTGGCTAGTCGGAAGCACACGTGGATCATGGATTCTACTGATGAGCGAATGTCTTCCACAATACAGGAAGCCGCCTGTTGACCAACAAACAATAACCAAAAGATTGACTACCTTGAAGGGCGCCAAGGGGCATGGGCTGAGGGCTTCTGGTGGAAAGATTGAGGAATGATAGACAGCTGGTTGCATCAATGCACAGGAAAGCAACCGGCATGAAAAGATAGAGGACTGAGGGCACAAAAGTCGCCATCAAGTTTTTTGTGTCTGGTGACGAACTGGAGTTGTGTAACATTGAGGCGATGAAAGAAAGGGGGTTATGGCTCCACGGAAACTTATAGGCTCAGTAGGCCCGAGTAGAATACCACAAACAACAGAATATTTACGTGTTGCTTGCGTCACTGACTCCTCCTACCAACGGCGCCTCAGGATTGGTCAGGCTTGGTCACACCAATGATTCCTCGACACCTGAAATTTTTTTTTTTTTTTTTTTTTTTTGCACTGGATTGAGCTTATAAAACGCCCACTCCGGCTAGAGTTTTTGTCCCACCAGCTCCCACCTTCCTCACCCAAAGTCTTCGTTTCACTCTTCTCCTTCCAGAGTCATATCATTCTTCCCTCTACCTCATTATCCCTGCCCGTGAGCTGTTCACTAGTCCTCACTGGGGCTTCAATGTTGATGAGCTGACTCGGGCTTGAACTAGGAGAGCACATGCCATAAACTTTTAGTCAGTCCTATGTTCAACATAGACGGATTCCATCTCCTTTTACTCTCAACCTACTACCGTTCATCATACCCGTATCCCTGAGCTCTGATGCTCTGACGCCAGCAAGGTTCACTATTCCATCATATCTGGATTGATCCTGGCGTAGGATTAGTGGAATGAATCAGAGGATTATCTCTGCTAGGTTTCAGACCAGTTCCCAGCTCTGACTGTCAATGTCGTATTGAGCCAAGGGTGATCTATTGAATCACCCTTGCACTCTCATATTGCGGCATTTCCTTTTCGAGGGTTTTTTGGAAGCCAAAATGCTTCAAGCTCATATCTTGATGTCGGTTCTATACTCTTAAAATGCGGCTTTTTCGTTTTGAGGGTCTGTTGCAAGCCGATAAGCTTCAAGCTTTTATCTTGATGTCGCTTGTGTTTGAAACAGTCCATTATCCCAACATTCCCACTTCATTCTTTGCATTTCCTGCCTTTTGCTAGTATCAATGAAGGCAGATGTTTGCTATACAAGGAGGCCAATCATCACCATCGATCGAGTGGACACAACGTCGGAACATCGCTTTGTCTCTTCGTTCCTGATCAGATCTGTCTTGCTTTCTTGGTCGCAATGCCTGTGGATTTCTCCTCAAGGTTTCCGGTGCAAGCAAGCTGTCTTGCTTTTATTTTTCAAAACGCTTAATCCAGTAGTATACATTACCGGATTATCCTCAGGCGTGGATCGGCAGTCAGAGTCTGCAGAGATCTCACTCTCAAATATCTCCCGATTTCTAATGTCTTTGGAGCTTTCCTCGAAGAGGAGAAGCCATCAATCAAGTGCTGAGCCTGACACCTGTGTCTAGCTATAGTAAACCTCTCAATGACCGCCCTGTAAGCCCGTCTTTTCTTTCTCCTTTTACCATCAGCAGGAACAAAGAAATCTAGCTCTATCTCAGAACACGCTGAAATTCCGCTCTTCCTTTTGCATTAGTATTCAGCTTGATCCCTGAAGAATGCCTTCATGCTGTGCACACAAGCATACTCACTGAGATGGGCTATTTCCCTCCCTATGAACCGACAATTGTCTAAGGTGTGCGTATTTAGACTATTACCAGTCACAC
>SMGU01007258.1:0-21273 GCA_004348175.1 Puccinia novopanici
GAATGCCCCCCCCCCCCATCATGTCCAGAGGGGAGGGTGTGGAGACTGCAGTGGGCCGATCACGGGTCTGCGTGCGACGTTGCGGGATCCAGGCCTTTGATCATGAACATACTGTGTGTCTTACAACCAGCGTCTGCGCTGCGCTTCTTACAAGACCGGCCGGTGTGCTTTCGCGAGGAGATCTCTTATCTAGGCGCTGCCAGGCTGTGTGAGGTACGTCCACGTCTGAAGAATATATCTTTTTAGTCTAGTGTGTCTTGGGAGTTTGGTCGAGGACGATATGACACACGCAGAATGCCGAAAACAATAGGCCCTCCTGGCTCAGAGTCCTCCGGCCACGCTTTTTTTTTTTCATGCCACAAGGTTCAGTCCCGTGTGCTAAATCATGTTTGCGACCCGTTTTGCCGAGCTGCTCACTTATCACAAGTCCCACCCCAGTGGGAGCTTGCGGCACGGTGTATAACCCTGCGCGGCGGCGAAGCCGCTCCCGCAGGGAGGGACTTAACGAATTATGTAATAAGTAAATACATGCGCTATTTTGGTGTATCACTTTGAGTTTTTTGGCTGGTGATTTTTTTCATCGTTGAAATGCACACATTCTCCTCACGCCACGCAGCTGCCTTAAAGGTTTATCATCTTAACAATTTTTCTCATCAAAATGGCACCCATCCCATCCTCAAAGCTCCATTGGTTTTGCCATGAAAAATTATCGAAAATAGGCAAAGGTGGCTTTTTTTTTCTTTTTTCTAATTAAAAGATACACACCATCCACTGCATGAATATCATATCATGAAGGATATTCATGCCATGAAAATCATTGGATACTCATAAGATAATAGTATGTTTGGATTATTGAGTACCAAAGCAGAGTTTCCTACTCCCAATTAGACATTATCAAAATTCTGTTGGAACATTCCAAACCATTCACCTCAATGAAGTGATTTCAAATAAACTCAGTTTCACCTATGGTATCCTCCAAAATTTCAAGGTTCTCCAATTTTGAAGGTTCATCCAATCCCTGGGACTCACACCAAAATCTTTCATGCTGAATTTCCTACAACTCAACCACCCCAACATCAATTTATGCTGGTGATTCTATGGGAATCAATCTGGGGTTCAGTCTAAAAAGGAGCTAATTAAAAAGCTTCACCACACAAGCTGTTCAGGAGTGTTGAAGAAGCAGTGGTCCTGCTATGCTAATGGTAGCATAAAACCACTAACAGCTAATGACTTTTGTCATAGCCATTAGCAGTTTTGTGCTAACGCTAATGTAACGAGGCCAAAAAAAGGCCTTGTTAAACTGCACTACACCGCTTTGTAGCAGAAAATAGCTGCTACAAGCGCTGGAGTGTAGCATAACACAGCATAGCAGCCTGTAGTGTCCCTGTGGTGCTGCTAACACTATAGTGTTGATTGAGGAAAAAAAAAGGTTATGCTTTTTTGGCACTGTAGCTTAGTGGCCCACTGCTGGTTGAAGGCACTCACATTTGGGATTTTTTTGTTATTGCAGAGGTGATGTGTTTCATTTTTCATCCATGGATTGGCTGCTTAAAAGCTATCACAAATCTCAACAGATCAACTGAAAACTTTTCACAGAAGAAGCAAGGAACACACAGGAAGAGATGCTAAGAAAGACTCATCTATGTTTTACATTCTCATTATGTGACTGTTGAAATTTGCAGAGTCTGCTAGAAAAGCTGATGAATCAATTGCCAGTCAAACCAATAACCCCTCAACACACTTGGATGTCCGCAATAATGGGACAGATGCAGAAGAGGCAAATCACATGGAGGGATTGCATTTCCAAAGAATCAGTGATCCTACTTTGGTGGTGAAGGCTAGGCATGTATTTTTGAGTATCATGTGTTGATTGTGAAACACGTCTAGGAACTTAAAAACGACCAAATTTATTCCAAATATAGCCACTCTTGTATGAAATATGATTACATATACCCAAAACCACCGCCACAATGGCATCCAGCTCTGGAATGGATTCTCTTTTTTGGCTTGCAGTATGAACAAGAAGATAAATTAGTATATTATGTACCACAGATTGTGCTGCTTGCATTGCATCACAATACAGCTATGAAAAATCTCTACATAAAGGCATTTGATGACATCAAGGACAACTTCTCACCAATTAACCCAGAAATAATTGCTCCTGTCATATGCATTGACAATCTCAACATGCAAGAACATGCACACTCACATTCCATTGGACATTGGACTTGTATGTTCCATGAAACATGGGAATATATCCAATTTCATCCACCACAACTTTTGCCATCATTGAGTCCATCCAATATTAAAATTGATTATTTTGAGGAAGCAGTTATAGCAATCCAAAATTTTCCATTGAAACCCTTTATGATTTTTCTCACTCCCAAAAGTGAGATACACTATGAAAGTGTTCTGAAAATTCAAATTGCTACTGTTTTGAAGAAATAAATTGCCACCCTTGAAAACGACAAAGCTTCCATCAGTTCAGAGCCTCCAGTCATTGAGAAAATAAGCTTCACTCACCCTGAAATCAAGATTCTGAAATGGATGCTCCAAAGAATAGTGCAGAGGAAATTGCTCAAGTATTTGATTCAATTGCATTGCAGTGCCTCTTTCCAGAGAAGTTTTCTTGCGGCTTCAGATTATAGACAGGAGACCTGGAGACCTGCCAAAATTAACAGTTTATGTTCCCTTTGTATCCCAAGTGCTTACCCTCAACACAGCTTGGAAAGTATTATCTTTTGGCTTGCTGCTTCACACACACTGTGGAATTTGGCAAGCACCATATTCAAAGCACATTTTGGAGATACAAAGGATTAAAAAAAACTAGTGTGTGAGGATTTCTTGAGTTTTTAGGAGTTCCATCTCCAAAGGCCATGACCAAAGTTGATTTGTATTTGATTATTCTGCACATGGAATATATGACTGAGGAAAAAGTTTTGTACTGCCTCAGTTAATTATTCTCCTCTTTCAATCACTCAGTATGGCATGTAAAATTCTCACTCAGCTAGCTCATCTTTCTACTCATTCAGGATTTTTATGCACATGTAAAGGAAAGTTCAAGTAGATTACAACTCACAAAATCATTCAGATACATCAATACCAGCCATCCAATTAAATGTAACTGTGTATGATTGCTATAATAAATTCTATACAGCACAATATTTACAAGATGCATCCAAAAGAAAATGCACAAAGCTTCATAAAATTCTTGTGCACCTTCAAGATTTTTCAACTTTTGTGGAAGACAACCATTCCATGAAAGCCGGAGGAATTGGGTGCCTCATCATTGTATGTAAACTATGTTCTGTCATAACCCAAGGACTCAAGGCAATGAAAAATTACTCATCCTGATTACCTCAAACAGTGCTTTTGATAACTGAAATACTCCCTAAATCAATCAGATCCCTTTTAAATCATTATTTTCTTTGTTAAACCACTGGGGGGCCTGACCACCTTTTAGAAAATTATTTCTACCTTGAAGTTCAAAATTAATGGCTTAAATAATTTTACAAACAAAGTGGGATTGGCATGCAGGTTGAATGATTCAAATATCTATTCTGACTCAAAATCCAGATTGTGAGCCTGTCAAACTTGGTGTTCTGATCCCAATAAACTAATTACTTTTCTTCATCTTGTATTAGCTTTGGCAGTTGTTTCAATCTATCCAAGTAGCCATTGGCTCACAGGTGATTTACAAATCAAAAAAGAACTTAATATCAAGTCAATCAATCAATTTTTTTCTGCAGATTGCATAAAAAATGAAATTCTTTATCTTAAACACACATAAGTCACAACTAAAAAAATTGAATAAATTGGATGATATAATGGTCTTTGGAATACAAAAGCTCCTAGCCAAATAAGCTTCCAATCCTCAGATGACTTGCTGAAAATAAAAGTTGCCTACCAAACCCAACTGTGAAGGAGATCTGGGAAATTCTGAGCAAGTTGAAGAAGAGGTCCCTGATGGCACCAATGAAGTCCAAGTTGATGGAGACAAACCTTGTTGCATGGAAGAATATTGATCAAATAATACCCATGCCTGATTCTGATTAACCCCATAAGCTATTTTCAACTATGCTAGTTCTTGTAAATTCTTGCATCTTCACTGGATCTGGGCCTCTTTATCAATTTCAGCTTCTTCCTTTTTTCAGCTCAAATTTTCTTGCCTCTGTTGTTCAGGTCTTTTCTTTATTTGCCACTTCTCTTTGTGCCTTTATATCTTTGACCTCTTACCTTTTGACCAGGGTTTCTTAGAATTAATTTTTCAGACAGGTTGGATTTTACTTGGGTGTGGTATTCATAACACAGAGTTCCAATTCTTTCAATTTTCCCTCATTGTTATATTGCACATCACATGCTGCAAGATGTTGGCCAGTCAGTCTATTACCAATAAAACAAGAAAGACAAATGTGGTCAAATTGCCTTTCACACTTTTGAATGCAGGAAATGAGGAGCTATACCAGCTGATCCCAAAGAGCTCCAAGTATTTCTACCAAGGAGTATTCCATGTGTAATTGAACAAGGGCTGTGCAACTCTTGCACCCACCTGTATATTTTTCTGTTCTGTCCCCACTTTTTCACCAAACATTCCATGCACAATGCAATAAAGGCTGTGCAACCCTGCACCCACCTGCATATATTGCAATGTGGTCTCTGCATTGCCACCAAAAATTCTATGCACAATAAAATAAAGGCTGTGCAACCCTGCAGGCACCTGCATATATTGCTGTACTCAATGATAAGCTACTCCAAACAGTCTTCCATCCAGAATTTGGGGGTCTAAGTCTTTCTTCCCATACTCCCTTCCTCCCTACTCTTACAATTAATATCCCCCCTTCCACTCCTCCAACCCTATAACACATAGTAATACCATACCTTCCTTGCTCAATACATACTCCCCTCCACTATAGCCTGTCCACTGACTGTATCTACTAGTATTACTAAACAACCTTCCTCCTCTTGTAATGAATGTCTTGTGCATGTAACTATGCTATCAAAATACCTCTGAAATGTTCTTTTGACATTGTAACACAAATGGAACACTACAGTGTGTAATACCAAAAGGCATGAATATAACCCCAAAGATGAAACTGCTGTTTTGGTGTGGAAGAATGGATTATGGCAGGTAATACCATAGAGATGACCAAGAAATCTTGGCCCAAATACATGCTGTCTGTCTTAAGCCTGTCAAAAGATCAGAAGTTTTTTCTTCTGACCTTTGAGGATAAGGCATAGTGTGTTACACCAGGCTGGATCACAAAATGTTTGAAAAAATATATATAATAGTGCTGGCTTAATGGGTTTGCAAGGCCAGCACAGTTGGAAGGGACTTCCTTCTCCAGGTGGTCACAGGCAGCTTTAAATGGGCCTGCGGGGACCTGTGACTGCCGAGGTATACTTGTTTTAAAATTTTGGCCAGCCAAACCTCCAAAAATCCCTGGCTGCGCTTGGGACTTAGCCCGTAAGTCCCTCCTTCGGAGGGTCCCTGTGGGACGGCGCGGGATGAAGGAGAGACTTAGTTACAGTTAGTTGTCAAGCTAGGCCGAGCTACATCTATAGTATATCAGGTACCATGGTCCAACGGGCTGGCGTCTTAGGGTCCCTTATGAGATCGACGGTGCAGACGGTGCACGCAGTCATATTGGTTCCGGCCGGCCGGCCGATCCTGTCTGGCAACTTGACTGGCACCCGATAGAATTGCTGATTTATTCGCGGTAGGGCACTTTCAAACCCTCAATCAACATCAACTCAAGAGAAGCAGTGAGGCCGGTATTTTCTACATATTCGTCTGAAGAATCCGTGTTGATCACAGGCTAACCCGTAACTGCTGCGGCTCATACGGTATATTGGCGGGCTCATTTCTTCTCGATAAGTTTATATTCGTCAAATTCCCATAACGACTGTCACGACATATTTAACTTGTTTATTTGCAGGAGGATGCGCTTATGGAACTTTCTTCATGAAAGTATGCAGAATTCCATAAGTGCATCTTCCTGCGAAAAAAAATGTCGTTATGAGACTTTGATCACATAAACCTATGGAGAAGAAATGAGCCCGCCTGTTTGACCTGTAAAGATTATTCAGATACATTTTTGACCATAGTTACGTAGATTTACGTGCAAGAATTTTTTGTTGATGTTTTTTTGCCCAAACATTGCGGACAAAGGCCAAATCCTGGGCAGGTTTTTGACGTCCGCAACTGTAGAATTGTTGGACACTGCACAAGTGCCAAGTAGAGCCTATTCCTTGGAGCGTGACAGGCAGGTACATAGTGAAGGCGCGATAGCTGTGGCAATTCTGGACCCTGGTGGTGTTCGCAGTTGGTGTCAAGTCTCAACAAGATTAGGTGAGATCTCTGCCAGTTTGGTTGGCGAGGTTGAATTGTGAGGTGCCATCATATTTTGGAAGACAGCTAGACAGCTCCTATAGTACTCGAGAGTTGTGATAGCTGCATGTGAGGGTTGGATGATCTGCTATTAAGAGAAGCAGTGCCATCTGTCTATCCTCCTCGAGTCCTCACTAGTGCCTAGAAAGCACGCTCGTTTATCGCTATGAAGGACTCGACCAAGCACACCATGCTAATACATAAGTACAGCTTCACATCGTAATAGCCTCAGCTCAATACCTGGCCGGTGGGTGTTGTTGCGCGTCGCTCACGGCAGCGGATCTATATTAGTGTCGGATCACTTCAAGTTGTGCATTATCCTCTTACTGCATCACATCTGCTGTTGAACAATTATTAAACAGCGGAACTTGGGACAAGGATCAAGCTGATCCCGAGCGTCGAGCGCCCAGTGGCCATCCATGAATCCAGGAAGTTGATCTTTCTTGCAAATATATGTAATCATTCTTGATTTTCGACGTAGTGCTCTTTCCACATCTTCTGGGAGAAGATAAGATACGTGGTTGCATACTTTTATCAACCCCTTCCCGTTGTTCACCAACGCGGCCTTTGCTTCCTTGCCGTCTAGAAGTCCTTGATCTCTCCACACCACCCCTTTCAGTGTTGCTCGTCACCCGCTGGGCTTACCGCTAGCCGAGCACAGGAACCTCTCGACTTCATCGCTGCAAAGTTGTTGTCGTCTTCCGAAGGAAGAAGATTCTGTATAAGCTCTCTCGAGACCTCCGTGTATACTTCTAGTGCCGTCCAGGTCTCGCTGCCCAAGCACTCATGGCTTCTGCGTCAAGGAAACCTTTCAACATTCCTCCTGAGAGCTGGTCCTCTGAGGATGAACTCTCGGCCCCAGCTACTATCTCGATTTCCAGCCTAAACCGATTCATTCAAGAACGAGAACGAACCCTCAAATCGATCAACACCATCGAACAACTGGCCAAGAATGGCGCCAAAGTCATTGAATGCTTGAATGAGTGCGACGCCCGTGAGTCTTCTACATTAACTTGCCCAATTCAGCTTGGAGCAATACTTTTTAATCAGCCTCTTTCTTCTTCTTTTGAACGTATTTATCTATTGGCTGCAGTCATAGTTACAGAACAGAAAGCTGCTTGCGCGCGAGAAATTGTGGAACAGTTTCGCCGAGACACGTTGTATCACCACCAGGCGGGTGGGAGGGCGGAGTGGACAACCAGCAAGATTGATGATTCTAGTCCTACTCGGAGTCCTGGATTGCATCCACAGCCATTTGATCGACTGATCTACCTGTTAGACCGCTACACACAATATTGCTCTGCCATCGGTCTATCGCCATGGCCGGTGCACCATTTGAAAGTTGCCATATGGGTCAAGGGCGACGTTATCTCCCTGAAAACCCGGGTAATCCCTCTCCATAAAACCGTGCGCTGTTACATCACCTCCATGGAGACTGTAAGACTCAAGACTAGAGACCTTTTCTCTCCCTCTTATCAATCGGACCACACCCCTTTAATGTCCTGCCCTATCCTCAAAGAGTTGCTCGGCATCTTGCCCGTCAGTCGTGCTGCCAGCCGCGGTGATCCCACTCTTGAAGCTGAAAACAGACTCACAGGCGGTGTAGATCGGGATACAGTGTTATGTCAAATTAGAAGTCAATCCGGAGGTAAGTTGTTGCACTGTGCCGTGTTTCCCGCCAGAAAAATTAGCAAGAAAAGATACACATCTCATCACCCTTCTTTTGTGACCAGACTCGATGGCTCAAGAAGCCCTGCATATTGTCCAAACCTCACGAATGAGAGGCAGTTCCGGGGCGGATGGAATTCGATACGGGAAGAAGAAGCCCGACCCCCACCTGCACACCCTCTCCCGATACATGCAATTTTGCCGCTCCCTTTGCATTCCCAGGTGGCCGATCGAGCCGATCAGAGTCGCCCTGTGGCTGAGGGAATCGGTTCTCTCCCCTGCCTCGCCAGATTACACCGGCTTCAAAGTGAGCCTACGGACGGTCCAGGTATATCTCTCGCGGTTGGAGTATGCCAGAGTGCGCACCGAGCCACTCTTCGTGGAAGAATTTGGCCAACTGGCAACCGGCTCGCTGTACAAGAACTCGGCAATTGGCGATATCTTGCAGTCATTCAATCCCAACCAAGCCAAAAAGCTAATGATGACCGACGCATTTCGATTGGAAGCTGGCTCTTCACCTCCCTCCCAAGTCCTCAGGAAAAGGAAGCTCGCGTCCCAGTTGCCTATGGAAGAGGTGGCCGCCCATTATGGCTATCGGAACTGTCGCCCCAAGGTCTCCGCTGCACGCTCTTCTCTAGCCGGTTTAGGTTCCGACTCGAGGATAGCGGCTCGGGAGCGGAATACCCCACCAGTTCCTCGGGAAGTGATTCCCCCTCACATGACAGCATGCTGTCTTACGGATCCCCAGCGCCTACCTCCTGCGAGCAGGAATGCTTTCCTGACAGCTCTTCGAGCCACTCTGGTCCAAGGTCTCACAAAGGCTGTATCTCGTACATCCTCTGCACCGAATCGTCACCCGAACCTCACGCTCATGAGAAGCCCTATGAGCGCGAGCAATCTGCCGCTTCCGATTCCGCAACCTCCATCATTAGCAGCTCCAACTCGCCCCCTCCCGCGCAGTGGTCTATCCCTCCGATCAACATCCCCGGATCCCTAACTGCCAGTCCCGCTTTGCAATCCCCTCTTTTGATAGCTTCAGCTTTGCCTCTTCGCAGTAGCCATTCATCCCGTGATCATCATCCGTTAGCATCTTGTACCATCATCTCTTTTTATCCTTCCATATTCCCACCGCCTCGTGTCCCAGTACAAAACTCAAAACACAACTGACGATTTGTAACGCTCAGCGTATATCCGCAGTGTTAGCCCACCCCTTCTCGTATAGCAACTGTTTAAACGACAAAAACGCATTCGAACGCGTCCGCCTTGATATTCTTTATGTATTTCTTATCGTTCCATCCTTGTTTCTCGCACTCTGTATACGGCCAGCATTATACATCTATTGGGAGAGCATGTATCTCCTTATCCATACCAATGTCTTGTGATCTCCACTCCGCTCTTTTATTCTCAAAAATGCCTTCCCTGCTACAATTCAAATATCCCATTTGTACGCTCTTATCTCTTTCCTGCAAATTCTCTCTCGGATTGTTGATCCGCCGGTATGCTTATAAACAAATCGGAGCTTGATGTGGAAGAAGTTATGTGTCTATGTGTCTGTCTGCATGAGGAACATCTCAACATTCCTTTTTTTAGTTTCTCTCTTCTACAGAAATAAGGAAAAAGAAAATGCAGATTTTGTGCCGGTGGATGTGTCACGGCTCGTGGATGAGGCAATTCGGTCCAGTTGGGGAAGTGAAGATACCGGGAGACGGGAGGAAGCCTTGGCTGAGTGTGGGGCAGAGCATGTACAGGCCCAGAAGAAATGCACAGGAAAGTGGTGAGGGCAGCATCCGAGGAGAGGCCGCTGACTGACACACCATCATAGAGACTGCTCAATCAGCTGACTGCATATAGCTCAGAATTGTCCCGTTATTTCGACCCTGATTACTATTCTTTTTTTCTTTGTTCTTACACGCATTTTTGAAGAGCTGCTTTCGTCCTTTTTTGATGTGCTAGCCGGAGAGTAGGGTGTTTCCTCATGTTGCTCTATCAAGGATATCTGTTCTCCTTACATTATAATCCTTGCATCGAAGTCTTCGTTGACGCGGTCAACTGCTTATGAAAACTTGTATTAAGTGGAGATTTGAATTTCTGTGAATCTCGCCAGTCTTTGGGTTGTCAGAAGATGCGAGTGAACTTAGTTGGAAATTACATTGCTGAGGACACGAGGTCCTTTTATATTCGAGGATCCATAGTTCAACATAATGAGGAGGATGGGGACACGAGAGAAGAGTGATATGACCCTTTAGATGGGACTGTAAGGGTACAAGAAATAGACGGGTACGATAAGAGAAAGTCGCCGGACTCGAGTAGAGTCCGGATACGGCTTATATTTAGTAGTAAACAAGGATGTGTATTATTCTAAAAGAGAGGCGAGAGCGCCGGTTCAAGTAGCCACGATATGAATACAACCGGGAGCGGCTTATCATAGGGACACAAAGAGAAGCCCGAGAGTGGCCGTGATATAGAGAGATCCCGAGGGCGGGTCTCAATAGCCTAAAGCGGTAAGAAGAGGTGACCCCAGAAAAGAGAACGCAAGCCGGGAATCACACTCATCGATACATCCCATTGTTTGGGGGTTTTCAGGTGCATTTGAGCCTTAGTGCAGTATTCGGTGAGCACCAAGCACGTGCAAATCCATTCGTGAGCCAGCCGCTGATTGCGTACGGGTGGGAGGCATGCACCAGGACACCAGGAAGACTTGGAAATAAGCAGGCCAGCTGATTGCTCCCTCTGAATCTGACTATACAGACCAGTAGCAATAATAATCGTCTGAAGATTCAGCCCATCAGCCGGTTAAGGCAAGCAGAGATAACAGCTCTAGGGGAGATGCGGAGTCAGGTGTTTGCTTACTAGCGGACTACAGAGGTGTGCTTTTGAGACCAGACGAGCTGGGAAGATATTAATCCACAGCAAGGGAATGGTTCAAGATAAGGATCGGTTAGCAAAACTGCAGCACAGGAAATCGGGGGTGAAGAAAGTCAGATTGCAGGAAAATTTGGAACCAGCCGGAATTTGACCCCTTGCAAATATATAAACTACCCTGAAGCATACGGCACGCATGCATGAGAGACTAGGACGCGGGAAGTTTTAGAGCAGATTTGGGGAACCTAATTGCGCACATGTACCTCATTTCACTCTGAACTGACATAGGGCCATGTTGATTGTGACTTAACATACTTAACATGGCCCTATGTCAGTTCAGAGTGAAAAGAGGTACAAGAGCTATTCCAAAGCATGGATTCTTTGTCCATGATGGTTGTGAAAAAATAATCATGCTTTGGACTGGCTCTTCTACCTCATATGACTCTGAACTGAAATAGGGCCATGTTAAGTATGTTAACTCACATTTAACATGGCCCTATGTCAGTTCAGAGTCATATGAGGTAGAAGATCCTTTTCAAAGCAGGTATTCTTTGTCCATGATGTTTATGAACAAATAATGTTTGTTAATTGTGATAACTAATATTTAACATACTTGATATTAACCCATGTCAGTTCAGATAGAAGTGAGGTAGAAGAGCCATTTAAAATCATGGATTATGTGTTCATGACCACATCCATGCTTTTAAATCACACTTCTGCCTTATATCACTTTGAACTGACATAGGCCATGTAAACCTACCTCACCATCTACATCAATTCCATCTGAGCTGACATAGTGCCTTTGTAAGTATGATAACTCACATTGAACATGGCACTAAGTCAGTTCAGATTGATATGAGGTAGAAGAGCCATTTGAAATTATGGAATATTGGCTCTTCTACCTCATTTCACTCTGAACTGACTTAGTGCCAGGTTAACTGTGATCTAACATACTTAACATGGTACTATGCCAGTTCCTTATTGCCATGTTAATTGTGATTTAACATACTTAGCATGGCACTATGTGAGTTCAGAGTGAAATGAGGTAGAAGATCCATTTATAAGCATGGATTATTACTATTAGTTAATAACCATCATGTACAAATAATGCATGATTTTAAATGGCTCTTCTACCTCCATTCTTCCCAAACTGGCATGGTGTCAATCTTACAGATGAGCCTATTTTGGGCCAAGTGCTGACAATGCAGCTAACAAATCACAACCTTCAAGAATAAATTGCAACAAATGAAAAATATATACCTTTTATAAATTCTATGTATGATTTACTTGAAATTCTCATATCATTCTCATTCACCAAACAATTTTTACTCCAAATTCCTGTCCTAATTTCTCCTTTTTTGCACCAAAATGTTGCAACACTAATTATGAAACTCCTCAAATAAAACTACACTACTGAGAAAGTTTCATAAGCAAGCCCTTGCAAAAATTATGTGATTACTTTGCTGCTACCAATCTAATTTTGTGATCAAAAACCATTCATGTCATATAAATAGAAAATAATGTATGGCAATGTGCAACTACCCACCACTTATATTGTTGAGCACCTATAAAATTGAGTTGGGCAATTTAAAATTGAGTTGGACCATTTTATTCTATTTTGGTGTGTGGTGGGTGTTGCATTGTACAGCTGTAGTAGTGCTGTAAGTATAAGCAATGCACTGGTGAAGCAATGTGGCTTGTAGAAGCAATGTGGTACACCCCATTTGGGGATCACATTATGAGTTTAATGTTATTTATTGGCTTGCTTGTGGCTGCAGTTGCTGCATTTCCACCTTCTTCATATTATATTAGCATGACTCAACTTTCATCCCCAAATGCCAGTGACAGACATAGGTAAGATATTCAGTGAGATCATTAATAGGCCTTGACTTCTGCATATACATATACACTGAAATCTCCCTCTCACTTTTTAAATATGACCCATTAGTGACATTAATAGCTATTGCATTCACTGTCCCGTCATTATGTCTCAAAAGGACCAACCTTGCTCCAGGAATGCCTCAAATACCAAAGGGAAAACAGGAGAAAAGGAAACAACTACAACATGCGTCCCGCAATCAGGAATGTCAAAGGTTCTTGGATGCTTTGATTTGTGTGAGCTATCAACCACCAAATATTGAACCCACAATGAAGGATAGTGGGATGACATCCCAGATGACAACTAGTCAGGCCAATCCATTTTCAGCTTGGGAATCCATCCCATGGAACTTCCTTGCACCCAAAAAAACAAGTCAATTTGTTACAACCAACTCTCAACCCAGATATCACAGCCTCCATTTGCAACCATGACTAGAATGTAGCCAACCAAACTCAAGAAAATAAATGGAATAGGGTCATGTTAAAACTATTCTCAGCTTACCTGTGGCTCAAGGAGAAAACAGCAAATTGGACCAACACTGATCAACTCACCAGCTTCATGTCTCAGTTCTGCAAATGTGGGGAAACAGTCCAATGAATGAAGGCATACATAGATTTAGTTGATATCGTCAGTCAGTCATCATTTTTATAAATTCCAGCACTTAAAAAATTTGACCTTCCTTGGCTGCAATGAATTAGTTCAAACACTGATTGCATACAATTTTTGTGCCTGTATGCCTCACTCAGTCCAAATGCTCACAATGGGCTATCTTCCTAGCTCACCAATTGAGCCCTATACTGGATTTGATTTGCAACTTTGTGCATACCATAACTATTCATGGCACCATTCAAACATACGAATGGCTCCATTTGTGGAATCACTCAAAATCTGGGGTGAGGAAAGGTCAGATATTCTTTGGAATAAAAAGAAAAGAAAATTAAGTGCTTTCCTTGTTGTCTTACTTTTATTCAGACCAATAATTTAACCGTGAATGTATGACATTTTTGTGGGGACATGATTTAACACAATGTCTTTCATTGGCAGTGTTAGTGTATCAAGAGCTACTGGGAAAAAATTGTGACCTCATACAGACCACTCTTGAAATCAATGAATCTCAACTACTGGCATCAGAATTCTGCCCTACCTGTTTTGGTCCAACTATGGACACCGGCTCTGGTTGCCTCCCCTCCATAAGAAATTGATTAAACATTGTAATTGATTTTAATTTACAGCATTGACACCAGCGGGTGGCCAGTAGGAACAACCCCCCACTTGTCACACCTCACTTATTTGTCCAGCCTACCAAATTATATGAGGTAAATGGGTACATCAAAACCCAGGAAGACCTTCATAAGTTGCCAAATAGGGTGAGTTAATGCACTGATCTATGCTCTGATATCATCTTCCTTGCTTCTGATTTGTGAATTTACATTCCCTTTTTCTGCCTCCGCCAAACCTGATTGATGAGTCAACTCACATCAAGCAGAAAAAAATACCTGCAATGAAACAACTTGGAAGGCCTGCAATGACACCAGTTTGATGGGCATGTGTTTTTGTCATGACTCCGTAATCTACATGGCAAATATTCATGTATCAGGTGAGACTTGAGCCCATCCACTCACAATACTCAAAGGCCTCTTGGAAAATATCAATGAGGATGGACCACCCGGGATCATCTATGATATTGGATGTTTCTTAGACAAGTACATGCACTTGTTAAGTAACATAGTCAAATGGGTGATTTGGATTCTCACTGCAGGTGCTGACAGATTATGTTTTGTTGGCTGCCAATAGCGCAACATCTTTCCAGACTCACATGACTGTCTCAAGTTTTGAACATCTGTTTTCCATGCTTATGTTAACAAGTGGTGTTTTCAATTGAAGTAAAACACCCAAGTTATCAAATGGGGTGGGTTCTATTGGCTGAGCAGGCAGTGAGATCAAGCTTGGAGAACAACAACTTGTTGTTAGACGACACAACGCAAAATTCTTACAGACTTGAGAGGAAGTGAGCAAGTAGTGAAAACAGTTGAATGAGATGAAGGAAGAAGAGAAGCAGCCCTTGGAGAACAACAACTTGTTGTCAGACAACACAACACAAAAGTCTTACAGACTTGAGAGGAAGCACACCTGAGAGAAAGGATGAAAGAAGATGAGAAGGAAGCAAGGGATGAAATGAAAGGAAGACTGAAATACAAGAGTGGCATACCTGAGACAAAGTTGAGGAGGTTGATGATTGAGATTGAGTTGAGAAAGTAGTGAAAACAATTGAATGAGATGAAGAAAAGAAATACGACTGGTAGGAACTGAAGTGTATTTGTATTCATCATCTAGTTTAGGGTTTGCACATGTTGCTGCCATTCCAACTCAAATTATCATTGACCCTGCGTCTTCTGTTGGTTAGTTTTGCCGCAGTTTCTTGTGGTTCAATAGGTTCTATCTGAAGGTGAGTCTTTGGAGATTCTCTGGTCATCATTATCTCCTCAGTTCAGTCCACTACAAGAGGCAAGAAGGCGCAACAGATTTTTGGCTCTCTTGCATAGATGTAAATACTGGAATAAGTAGAGCATTTTTAACTTTGGTGAGTTGTGTTTCTTGTAAAGTTGAGGATTGAAATGATGGTGAATGTTAAAGGCACTCACCCACTTGCAGCCGCTTACAGATTTCAAGTTGGGTAATATCTTGGGGACATATTGTGGATTCTTTATGGGCAAATTGGCAGCTGCAGTTCTCAGCAGTAGCTGCAGCTGATAGCATGGTGCATACAGAAAACTGAGGTGGACCAAAGCTAAAAAAGGAAAGCATTTTCAGAGCTTTTTTTGGGCTGGGCAGATTAATTTTTCTTTTGTCAGAGGCAGAGGAACAAAGGCGGAATGGCTGTAGTGGGGATAAGGGAGAGAAGGGGGGATTGGTTTCAGGGGCTCAAGCAGGTGCTGGATGGGATTGGGCAGAAAATGGTTGCTTCAGAGGGTGCTGCAGGGGAAAACCGGACCAGCTGAGTAGCCAGGGGGTTTAGAGTTTGGGCAGTGGGGGCCTGAGGAGCAAGGCAGATGCAGGGGTGGTTGAATCAAGGCAGTGCTGCAGGAAGTGGAAACTGGCAGGGATTTGGGGTGCAGGAACTCAATGGGGATTGGGAAGCCGGGAGGGGAGTGGGTGTTTTGTGCAGGCAGGGATTTTGTATCTGTATCTTATCATCTATCTACGTAGAAGAAAGGCAAAAGTCAAGAGTGAGAAGAAAGCTTCAAATTCACTCAATGCACAATATTCAGAGTCTCTTTATGGGTTTAAAACAGAAAACAGAGGTGAAAAGGGAGTTTCTATTATCAGAGTGCAGGAATTTAAGCTCACTATTGATCCCAGTCATCCACAGAGAAAACAAAGATTACCTAATTTTCACAGAGAAGAACCCGTAGTACACATACATACACATACAGATGGTTTTTCTTGTGTCAGAATTTATTCACACCAAAATTTTACTGCATGCACTCCAAAATGGAGTGCATTAGTGTGCACACCAAATATTGATGTTGCATTTTTGTACACAACAATGCAAACCAAGAACATTGTTTCTGCACAACAATTCACACCATCAATCTTTTGTGTGCACAAAAATGCACACTAGAACCATAATGGTTCTTGGTATTGAACTGTAGCCTTTTTTCTGCTTTGCATAGTTGTGCACACCAAAGATTGATGGTGTGAATTGTTTTGCACACCAATGTCCTTGGTGTGCACAATAATGCACACCAAAAACACACCAAAACATGAGTTTTTTGGTGTGCAAAACAATGCACTCCATTTTGGTGTGCATGTGGTAAAATTTTAGTGTGCATAAAGGCTGACCCTTTTTATTTCCACAAATTTTGAAGGAACAAATCTTGGAGGCCATCAAGTGGCAAAAGGGCCCAGTAGTCAAGGCAATTAAAATCTTTAATGATTGGAGAGGGGCTTATTTGCAAAAGTCTGATCCTTGCCAACTTTTGCTTCCAGAAAATCAAGACCTCACATTTTCTGAGTTTCTGAAAATTGATTTGGATGATAACCTGTGGAATAATGGTCACTTCTATAATGCTTAATCTCTTTGGTATACTGAACCTCAAATGAGGCAGGGAATCAATGCATTTTTGCTGCTTTACCAAGTGGAAGAAGAGATTGAGCTCTTGACCCCAGAACTCAACTGGGCAGTGACATGGGCTTGCCAAAATTGCAATTCAATGGTAAATATGTTGGACAAGCTGGCAGCTGTATCTTGAAAGTTGATCAATTCAAATACACGAGTTTCATGGAGAAGCTGGGAGTAGAGACAATGTAAGACTCAAAAGGTGTTGTGAAACCCTTTTGCTGAATTGAGAAGGGGATGGATGAGTTTCAAGCTCTGCCCTTCTATGCTATCAGAAAAAAAGACCACCAAGATTGCTTGGCAGTTTAATTATTGTGATAGGGATGGTCTGGTTCAAGATGGCTGTGGACCAAGTGAGATCTTATATATGAGAGTCCACCAAGATTGCTTGGCAGTTTAATTATTGTGATAGGGATGGTCTGCTTCAAGATGGCTGTGGACCAAGTGAGATCTTATATATGAGAGTGAGTGAAGGTGTATGATGATGATGAGTGATGATGGATGATGATGATGATGGATGATGATGAGTGGGGGTGAGTGTTGGTGAAGAGTGTTAAGTGATGAGGAGTGATGAGTTATGAGGTGTGGGAGCAAGTGCTTCAACCAGGGATTGAACACAGGTCCTAGTGATGGGGTAATATAGAGTGAGAGAAGGGGATTGGAGTTTATAGAAGGGTGAATAGCCTAGCTGGTAAGGGCTCAGGCTCTGAGAATAAAGTTGTGTAGAGGTAGTGGGTTCAAGCCCCAGTGAGGGAAATGTTGAATATAATGGGTTGATTGAATATAAGGGGTGTGAGCCTGTGCCTCTAGAGTGGCAACAGGACACAAGATTTGGTTGTAAAGGTTGTGTATTTCTGAGAAGAAAGAACAAGCTATACAGGGCAGAAGAAAGAAAACTCTCTTAAGCTCTGATACTCAACTCAAAAGAGGAGGAGCTGCTCTGGAACTCAAATCAAGAAGAGGAGACTCAACTCAGAAAAGAGGAGGAGCTAGCTGGAGTGACAGCCTCCTCTGGATATAATCAAAAGAGGGTCTTGGTCAGAGCAGAGCTCTTCTTGAAGACCAAGTCCTGATTTTTTAGGCACTGAGTGCACAAGGATCTTTAAGAGGAAACCTATGTGTTTTGTTTGATGGAGAAAACCACAGAAAACCAGAAGAGAAAAGATTAGAGGGGGAGAGAAATCAGGTGAGTAGTAGTGGAGTGGTTCAAAGAACCAATCATGAGGCCAGAAGAAAACAGAAAGAAATGATTACTAGGCAAATGACTTACTGATAGGTTGTTATGACACTGGTGAGTGGGAAAATTTCCTATGGAGTGAGGGATTTGTTGGTCCTGGGTGATCTGATGTGGTTCTGGTTGGTTCTGGCCTGAGGTTGAGAATTTTCACTGAGTTCTATTTTAGAACTGGGTGAGCTTCAAATTGAATATTATTCAATATGGTGAATCAAACTTAGAAATCACTACTCATCAACCTTGAAAATAACAGGCATGCAGCATCATCACATCACACCTCAAACATTGTAAATATGTAGAAAAATATGTAGAATCTTATGGTGGGGATTGTTTTTTATTCTAAAAACTCTATGACAGATAAAATTGAGGAATTATAATATTATATTTACAATTGAAGACTTTTGGACAGTCTTACTGTCTCTAAGGCTGACAAGGGGGTTGATGGTATATATAAGGGTAACTATGATTGTAAAACTTTAATATTGAGGGGCTAATAATATAGAGTGACCAGAACAGATAGTGTTTATAGGGGATAAAGACTAGTAAGGGTATGTTTAGTAGGCTAATACCAAAATCTGGTGAGGAAGGGGGGAATGACAAAAAAGTTACAGGCTTATATAGACAACAATGAGGGATTTTGGCTGTCCTGGTTGCACAGCATTGAGGGATTTTAGCCAGAATGAGGGATTTGTGCTGGCCTGGAAAAGCCATGGAACACACTAGTACAACCAAAAATGAACTAAAATGCACAGCCGTCATGTCATGTGTCTACACAGCCTGTCAAAAAGTGGTGTCAGATAAGGAAAATACACTAAAATAGCTCCAATCAGGGATCAGGTGATTGATGCACAGCCACAAACAACAAAGATAAGTAAAATCCACTAAATTAGACTGCATGAACCTGCATGCATGTGTACATGACCATGTGGTTGAGCATATGGGTTGTTGATGTACGTAGTTGGATTGTTGTATGTGATATGTTGTATGTAGTATGTTGGTGTGTTGGTTGTGTAATGTCCTGGGTTGTGTAAAAGAGTGTGATATGTAAATGATAGTGGTGATTGGTGATATGTACTGAAGGTGGCCAAGGAGGGTGTGTAACTTCTGATCCAAGGGGTTTGAGAGGTTGCCATCCAAGGTGATCATAGGGTACATTGAGCCGTAGAGTCCGTTTCTCCAATCAGATATGCTGATTTCTGGCCTATAGTATGAGAAAAGATGGAAAAAGAGAGAAAGAAAAGAGAAAAAGAATAACAGAAATAATTTTTTAATTTTCAACATTTAAGAGTACCACAACAATTGGCAATTTTTGAGTCATGCCATGAGCCCAGAGCATTAAGAATGGCATGTAGAATAGATCTATTTCAAGTAAATGTAAGAATATTGCTACAGTAGTGTGAGCACATCCAGTCATTATAATAAGCATTTTGAAAGCTGGAAGATAAAAAAAATCAGACAAGATAAAATATCAGAATGATGGGTTGATTGGATACTCACTTATTGTTGTCTGCAACGTTAACAGAAATATTGAGCCCATCAGCAAACCCAAAGCATTTGGATAACAATGGGGATTTCCTGCCAATCATCAAGCTGTAGTATTGACATTTTGCCTCCGTCAAAGACCACCATATGCAGGATAGTTTTAATGATTGGAGGACACAGAGTAGGAATTCACAAGTGTATTGTGGATCTTGTGCACATATAGAAGGTGTAATCAAGAAGATCTGTTTTAGACTGAAGCCTGCCATGGTTGAGCTGAGCCAATGAAGCAATAATACCAGTCCACAAGCCACATCAAGAGATCTTCTTGCCGCTTTTGGTGCACCATTTGGATTGACTTCTGATCTTGAAATAGTTGAGGAATTCCATGCCAAAAGGGGATTAGGAGAGTTTTGAATGTGCAGACATCCACTCTCATTGTTTTAATGAAAGCCCAGTCATTTCCTACTTGCTGCAAATGTGTTCATGGACTACTGAATTGTGGATGCCTGGAAATGTCCTGGCAGGTAAGATATATCTGCAGAGTTTGGATAGGCCCATGTTTACCAAGGTATGCCAGGGCTAGAATTGTAGTGGCAGTGTTGTCCTCTTCTTCTTTTCTTTGACGATGGTCCAGTTGAAAATTGACTAAAATTGAGCTAAAGGGATTTGCCAATCAGTTTGCCTTCCATCATTGTGATAAAATTCAATTGGAACCACTTAGCCATGACGATCTGTGGTATGAAAGAATTGAAATGTAATCTTAAGGAGCTCAGTGTAGTTTTGGTAGCACGGGGCAACGGACAAGGAGAACCAGATTTAGCTTTAGCCCTTCTAAATCTGGTTCTGCAGGGGCTGCAGATGCGATAGGAAGTCCTCCCCTATGACATGTCAATTTTTTTTTCATCTATAAAATTTGCTCGCAACTTAAAATGGCCCCCACTTGATGACTAACAAAGTCGTGGAAGCTCTCATGTCTTTGAGGTTGCTGAAATCGGTGCTCAAGGTCCTCAGAGCTGGGCTATAGAATGCCAGCATGGTCAAGTGTTATGTTCAAATAAACTAGTTTAAAAAAAAAGTAAAAAACAGGTTATCATTTTTTGGAAAACTAATATATTATTAATTATAAAAATCGAGGTTAGGGTAGGTGGATTGTAGAAGTAACATATTTGTGCAACAGCCCACGCGAGAGACTAAAAGTACACTGAAGGTGGACGGTTCATAGCAATATGTTTGAGCGAAAGCACTTCAGTACGAAACTAACGAAGTCAATGAAGCCAATTGATTTGATGAACATGATGAATCGCAAAAAAATTATTGATTATGATGGTACTAGATCAAATGAAGTTGAGATGCGCCTCGCTCTCGGAGTTAACTGACGTGTTGTTGATATCTGAACTGATTGAACGCTTGATGCCATTCTGGGGACCATACACTATGATACTGGGGATTCTGGATATTGAGCTGGTGAGATCCGTTATTGGAGGGTGTGTGAAAGGGGGGGGAGTTTATTGAGAGTGGTGACATTGAAAGCGGCGTTGTGGGGGAGATGGGTGAATTGGAATAGTACCCAAAGTTACACTTTGATGCCGGGGAATAAGCTGATTGCTGAGCGTGCGTAGGTTGAGGGTAAGCGGGACTGG
>SMGU01007261.1:0-16805 GCA_004348175.1 Puccinia novopanici
AGACAGCTAAGGCAGAAACCCTTGGCTAATATCATATACACATTTCTAAGGCTCCGTTTGGCCATCCCAATCGTGTGAAAATTGTCCAAGATTTATGAGAAACACAGTGTGTATTTGGGGTTTTCTTGAGATCTGTGAGATAGTTTTCAGGGATGAGATGGCCCTGGTTGGCCTGCTTGGCTGTTGAGCTAAGTCACCTCATGGCGCATGCTGAGGCTCCACCGCTAGGTTTCAGCCTTCAGGAAATGTTGGCTGCAAGACACTGGAGGCAGAATCCCCTGGAAAGTAATAAAATAACCATTTCTGAATACAGAAGGCCATTTTTTTCATTTTGAGAAACACAATAGCCCAGTTGATGTAGGGCGATTCTATGCAGATGTCATGAAAACTCTGCCAGCAACCTGAACTTGGTTGCGCTAGCAATTTTTGTCATTTTTTATGGTTCATACCAGATTTAACAAAAAGGAGAAGTGTGAGGTAAAGAATGATCATGATAAGGCCAGGGCATTAATAGTGGCGCTCCGCATCACCTAAGCTCATCGTCTCAAGAACAAGTGCCTTGCCCGTCTTTTTAACTTCCTCATGTAGTTCAGCTACTGTTTCCTTGGCCTTCACTTGATGTGAAATAGTGGCCCGGCTGACTCCTCCGGAGTTCGAGTACGATGTTGATGGGCCATCAATAATGAGCGATAAATGATAGGTCTGATGATTATAATTAGGGCCCGTATAAGGGGAAACAAAACGACAGTGATACAGCGAGTGAAACACACAAAAAAACAAATTGGAAGCTACTACATAATCAAACTGGCAGAGATGACAGAACTGCTTTACGAAAGAAACACATCAATCAATTATGCCTTGTTTTGACAGCCAACGATATCCAAGCAACTTCCCAAGACCTGGCGATTGGAACAAAAGAGGAGGTGTGGTTAGCTTCGAGTAGTTACCTGAGGCTCACAGAAGCAATGGACGAGGCTACCCACCAAGTCTAACTTCCATCCCTGTTGGCATTGGTTGTCGGTCAAAGGGCTCGAGAAGAACTTCTGATCAACACAGACGTTCAAGAGGGAGGAGAGCTGCTGTCCTAAGGGGCAAGCATCCTTGCCATTACGAGGTGGTCTCGACGGGAGCACAGTGACCTCGGCGTGAATGGGCTTGAGACCCAAAACCGATACATCGAGACAAAGCTTAAGGGCCTAGAAAAAAGGAAAGGGAAGAGTCAGCTTGCAGTTAGATTTAGGAAGCATGCCAGTGGGCACTTACAGCGTCGAGTTTACCATTCTTGCAGGTGGAGTCACTGCTGGGCTTAGAGAAAGAGCCCTTGTTGACACATCTACCGGCTTCCGAGCTAAAGTATTCGTCATCATCGCATCCCTCAGAGTTGTCAGCATCCTCGTCTCCGAGTGCGTTAACGGATGAAGGGTGGCTCTTTCTCGGTTTGTCGTCATCGTCGGCTGAGTTGAAGGATTGGGCCCCAACGGTGCCGTCGGAGTCTGACCCATGGTGTTTAGGCTTCTTGCGATGAGAGTTGGGAGAGGTTGATTCCCCATCAGGGTTTCCGTCGGCGCTGTTGAAGGACTGGGCATTGACTGAGCCATTAGGCCTGTTTCCTTTGTGCCTCGGCTTGCCGTGAGGGTTCCCATGGTTGGCCTCGGCAACAGCATTCGGGTCTTCATTGGAATCGTAATCCTGGGGAATTGACTGGGTTTTGACCGGCGAGCTGCCGTCGCCATTAAGCGACTTGAAAGAGTCGCAGCCGTCGTAGTCGTAATTGACCTGAAGGATCGAGGGTGTCAGCACAGACAGAGCAAGCAATGTAGGTTCTAGGTGAAGCGTACCTTGGCACAAAGCCCTCCAAGCATGAGGGGAAGGTTCAACGAAGCATCGACGGATGGGACGATGGGACCGTCGAAGTGGCAGAGCCATCCAAGGCCAGCGTCACGCTCCAACAAATTATGTTTGGTGCGCTCATTCAGCGGCGCAGAGGAGACGGCAATAGCAAGCCCAAGGGCAGAGGCGGCCTGTTGCTTAATTGAGAAAAGCATTTCGGTGAAGGCTGAAGGAAGGACTAGGTGAAAGGGTTAGAGCAGGGCTGTAAGAAAGCGGGATGATGATGATGAACGGGTACGGATGAATGGGAAGGTTTACGGAAAAATAGCACAGATGGATAATAATAAGATGGGAGAATATCCTGCTGGCGAAGGGAAGGCCGTCTTTTAAGTACTGGCACTCAGCAGTGAAGACAGCCGCTGCGTCGGAAAAAAAGGAAGTCCATTTCCTGATCAGCCAAGCGCAGGATGAAGAACCCACCATCATCGAAGCGGAGTGCGCCGCCACTCAACTTGTCAAGATCAGGGCAGAGGAGCGGTGGTATGTGCGAAGGAACACTCTGCCCTCTGGTATTAGCAGCTCTGTCCTGCTCACTCGTTCGACTGCCACCAAGATGGGCTGTGCGACAAGGGGGACTCTGTCATCTGGTCAATCGAAGAATCACCTTCAGCTCTGGGTCATCGGTTCCTCTTTCCGTTCTGGCTTGACACTCCAGCCCGGCGCTCCAGGAAGACATCAGATATTGGTTTTAACAGCGCCGTCTCCAGCCGCTTAACAGCTGGCAATATGTCTTAAGACACTTGCTGCCAAATTTTTGCAGTAAAGCAAAGCGTTAAGTATTATGCACATGGTGCAAAGGTGCCTGCATTCATCTCTTAATTCAAGACCCTCGTTTGCGCAATATCGAGACTTCCTCAGCTCGTGGATGGGAGGGAGCTTCCACTGTCTGAACTCCAGAGACCGGCCATTCAATGGCAGATGGCATCATCATCCACAGACCTCGACTGGCCCAATTCCAGGAGCCTGGCCTTTACTTGTCTCAAGAAAGCTCTCCAACCTTTGAACGGTTGGCCATGGCACAAATCTTACCTGTGCGGGTCCTTGGATCAAGGGTTTGCCTCCAGGGAGAGTATGAGGAGTTTTTCAGGACAACAGTTAAACACTTTCATTTCCAGTGATAGATTGGTTCAACACCTAATTAACAACACAAAATGTGGAAGAATTCCATTTTGTTCAAAAGGAGGGGGTACCAGGAAATATGATTCAGAGACTGCACGGATCATAAGTGACCCTCTACTGGTATTGTTGGCTTGATTTAGGGGTTGAGTGTGAAAGTGGTGATGAGAGCATGTGTGGCTGATGTTGAACCCACAAGCTTTTAAAGAATTTAAGGTTGAAGTGATTTGATTACGCTAACAGGAGCCAACACACTAATTGAGAAAACATCAGAAAAGATAAAAGAGAAGAACTGAATAAAGAGGGAAATGAGAGATAACCAACAGTTGTCATGGAGATGTTTGACACAGTGATTAAGCTGAAGAGTTGAGGTGATAAGATGAGAGACACAAGATGTGTAGACTAAGAGTTGACAAGTTAGTGAATTGAGTCAAGGAATAGCAGAGTAGTTTGAATATCTTGGGTCAGAAAAGAAAGAAGATGAAATGGGTTTGAGGGAAGAAGATTGGTATTGAGGATGGTTGTGAGGTGTGTTGTGAGGTGTTGAGATGACTGTGGAAGATGTTGAGTATTGCTGAGATTGAGAACAAGAGAAGATTGAGAATGAGTGGAAGAGAATGGAACAAAGAGAACAAAGAACACAGGAATGTCACCCAGACTGTGACACTAGACAGAGAATAAAAAGAAATGAGATGAGAATTCTAACAGATTTAGGATAGCAGCTCAATCAAAATAACATTTGACTCCAGGCAACAGGGGGGTTCACAATAAGATTTCATTGGAAATTTTTATGAGGCTCATTGTAAATGCTAAAAACAACTTACACATTTCTCTTTAAATCTGATTTTGGTGGAACCTACAACCCAGCAACATGTACCCATTGCTCTTCTTTTTTGTTGAGTTGTTTGAGTAGCTCATTTTAACAACGGTGGGCAGTTACGTTACCCAAATGGATAACTTTGTCTGTAACGTAACCTTTACAGTTACGTTATCTGTTTGTTACAGATATCTCAAGTTCAGTTACGATATCCAACCCATAGAGAGGTCCACTTTTCTGATAGTTACGATACCCAATATTTTGAGCAAAACCTAGTTACGTTACTCTGTTTTCCAAATATGGATAACTTAAGTGTAATGTGCTTATGGGTGTGGTATTCAGTAACTAATTTGGTCAATAT
Organism: Puccinia novopanici; assembly: GCA_004348175.1. Classification (NCBI taxonomy): domain Eukaryota; kingdom Fungi; phylum Basidiomycota; class Pucciniomycetes; order Pucciniales; family Pucciniaceae; genus Puccinia; species Puccinia novopanici. Next base: position 4,185 of record SMGU01007261.1, read on the forward strand.
GAGCAAGATAATGTGCTCAATTTGTCAACAAACTGTTATTAATGAATTTCTCCCCTTTCAGCCAATGGAAAAAAGCACCCCAGTGGAAATTGAACTCACAACCTGTGGTCAATACGCAAAGGCAGTTCTTAACCACTACACTAAATCCGATATTTGGCAGTAATTCTTTTAACACTAAGTTACCAAAAAGATATCCATCAAAAAGTTACGTTATCATTTAGAAAAAAAAATAAATTTTTCCATAAGTTACTTTACTTTCCTTACAGCCAAAAATTAGTTACTTTACAAAAAATAAAAATCTGGATAACTGAAAAAAGTTACGTTATCCAATTTCCCGTCTGTAACGTATCGTAACGTAACTGCCCATCGTTGATTTTAAGCTAAAATTTGGTTGTGTGAAAAATTTTTAAGGGGAATCGGAAGCAAAAACCACTTTTGTGAACCTCCCTAATTTTTATTTGTTAGAGCATCTCAACCAAGGGAGCTAAACCACACAACTAAACTAAATTTAGCTCTCCATGGTGGAAATAGCACCTCCACTTGAGCTCCTAAATTCATGAGTAAACTGGAATTACAGGCTTTGGGAGCTATAGCATCCTCACATTTAGACCATCCATATTGGTCTGCTAAAATTTAAGATAAAATTAACTGCAGGTCAAGATCAGGTTACTTAACCTGTTGACCATGAAAAAATTGGTCAGATTAGGCCAGGCTAGCTGACCTGCCCACAGAACAGTTGATTCAACATTACCAATTCATCTTTTTGCAAGAAATCATCAATTAACCAAAACTCCCAAATGTCATCCCTTGATCCACCAATCAACCCAAGCTCACAATGAATTCTGGAAGAGCAATATCCACTGGGCAAGACTCTAGATTTCCTCACTGAAAGCAACAAGGAACCCAATGACTGGCCACTGAATACACATGGACCAAGCAAAGATCAACACCACAAGGGAGTAGAAGAGAATCTTTATGCTGATTATTCCTCCAACAACACCATCTACAACTCAGCCAATTTTGAATAAAAAAGACTTTGTTTGATTCAATTACAAACAATAGATCCCTATTTTTTACATGAAAAGGTGGTAAGTTTTTTTTAAAGTTGTGTTTGGTGTATTTATTAATCATTTTTGACCCTTTTTTTTTTGGAAGCCCAGTATTGCACAAGTATACTTGGTCTCATCCCATAAGCATTGAGGCTACTGGCTTATGGTGTTCCACATGATGCAACATCCAAGCATTTTCAACTAGCTGAACCACTTCCAAAACTCTCTATTAATTTGTGGCTGCAATCAATGCTATGTATGCAGGCAAATTCTTGTGCCCTCCTAATCAGAACCACCTCAGAAGAATCCTATTCAAGAATGCCAAGTGCAGCTTCCATGGGTGCATTGGAAGCCTTGATGGAAACCATTGGAAATTTAAAAACTGTCCAGTATTGCTGGCTGGATGGTTCAAGGGGAAAGAGAAATACCCAACAGTTAATCTTGAAGCTGTTGCTACTAAAGACTGAAAATTCTGGCACACATTCTTCAGAACCCCAGGATATCTGAATTAAATTAAAATACTCAATCAGTCACCACTATTTGAGGATGTACTCCACAAACAAGCCTGTCAAGTTAGGTTTAAGATCAAAAGAAATCACTACCACAATTTCAAAACTGAGGGGTATAAATTCCAGGTCACATGAAGCATAAGTAACTCAGGCCATACACTCAGTAGAAATTCATATGACTCCCTGATAAGGAAAAAGGGTCATTGTCATAATTTTGGATTATCACTCAAGTAATTATGTAGTTTCAATAAATTTTACTGAATTTCACCTGACATTTATTCCCCTCAATTCTGGCATGGTTTATCACTATGGATATTACTTATTTTACAGGATATATGGAGATTACACTACAATTATCAAAGGGAAGACAGCTTCCCAGGCTTGAGCCTCAAGAACATTCACCAAAGCTCAAGAAAGTGTGAACAGCAAGATTTAATGTGCTTTTGGGCACCTCAGAGAATGCTTTCAAATAATCAAACACCCTGGTTGCAGCTGGAGCTATAAAAAAATGGAGGAAATAATACTTTGTTGCATCATCATGCATAAAATTCTCATTGCTTATCAGAAGGAGGAGGAAGATATTTAGTTCCCTATTTTTCATTTTCTCAAGAATATTTAACTTTCTAGTGGAAATATCTTCTGAATGTGAATGCTTTTTGGAATTCTTGATACCAGGTGGGCAATAATCAGTCAGAGGTATCTCTCACCAGGGAAAAAATTCTGGAAATTTTACAGAAGGTGTCATCAAAAGTACAAAGTTTCCCTCTGTACTATCTATGAAGATTGCTATAAAAGTGCCTAAAGCTCTACCCAGGTATCTGTTAGAATTCTGATCATGGCCCCAAAAGTAATGAACGCAAGATCTGAAGGTTTCCAAACTGAGGTGTTAGGACACGACTGTGGACTAACGACGAGTGAGAAGAAGCAAACCTGAACAAAGAGCAAAAGTGAGAAAAGATGAGAAATAGATGAAAAGTGAAAGAGAGACCAGACCTGTAGGCAACACGAGAGACACAGGAGAGAGCGAGTAAGACTCAAGAGTTGAAACAACAAAAATAATTGGATGAGAAAGAGAAACACAACATGATTAGAGGTTAAACTATATACATCCGATATTTTGATTAGGTTTTGAGACTTGTCTTTCTCACTGAACCCTATTGATCTTTGCCCGCAGCCGGTTGGAAATGAACCCCCAAACTTTAGGTTCAATAAAAATGGCTTTCTTTCTTTCTTTTCCATTTCTTTCTTTTTTGTTCTTTTGGACTCTAGGACCTCAACTCAGACCCCCTTTTCACATTTTATTTCTTTCTGTCCCCATCAGAAATACATTCCTCACTTGGTTCCAAGCCCATGACTATGAGACATGCTCTGCTGGAGTCCCTCTCATTAGTTGTTCCAAGTCCCTGAGTATACTCTACTCTTGAATTCCTAGCTCATCCTTTTCTACTCTGTCTGGCCTTAGGCCATTATTCCTTTAGTATACTGAAAATTTGATTGAGTTTTTGCAGTTGGAGTTTGCGGTACAGGGATATTTGGTTGCAAGGAGACCGGTGTGAGAAATCCTTTTGGGATGGGTGGAAGTACTGCAAGAGGGAAATAACAGAGGTTATATTTCAAAGATTTATGAAGTATTACAACTGATACAGGTGGTTTGAAAGACCTTCCCCTCTATGTACTAAAAAAGAGCTAACACAAAAAATTATTTATTTATTGGGGAAAACTAATGTTTAGAGAAAAATATGTGTAGCAGTCTCTAATCAGACTTAGATCAACTTCTCTTTATACATATGTTACAACAACTTGGAGTGGAAAAGGGTGAGTGGATGATAAAAGATATTCACACTAGTTGAAACTGATAGAAGTAGACTATTTTTAGAGTATAATGGAGTTGAATGTTGATAAGGAAGAGTCAAATGGAGAAGTGAGTTATTTTTATAGGGTTTTGTGTTTTATGTATAACTACAGGAGATATGAGGGTGGACTATTCAGGTTTTATATCTCCTTTTTTAACCTTTAGTCAAGAGGGATACCTGTTATAAAGGTATGAAAGGCTTTTATAGAATGCCTGATTGAGAACAAACCACTTGGATAAGGTTAAATTTGTTCTTTTCTTTTCTACTGACTACTTAAATCTAATATAAGGGTGGGTTTGTGATGATGTGATGAGTGGGTGGGAAGTGGGATCTCCTGCCAGTGGGTGGGATGGATTGGCTGGATGATGGAATTTTGGAGGGTAGAAAGGCCCTCCTTTTATAGTAAAACATGTGGCATTCTTGCTGATGTGAACTCCAACTGAGGCATTTCTTCTGGTGGGATTTTGAACCATATCTTCTCATGATTGGTCTGGACATGAAGGCTGAACCATGTATTCTGGTTGGTCAGAGCTAAATACTGCACTCTGATTGGCCAGAAAATGATGAATGAAATAAGTGAGCTGAACTGTGACTTGTGATTGGTCAGAACTTGATGACTGAAAATCTGTGAGTTGAACTGTGAATCTTGATTGGTCAGAACTTTCCGAGTGAATACAGCAAGCTGATTGGCCAAAACTAATTATGTACCTGTAGTACTACTATCTACTATGCATTTAAACTATTTATTATTTATTTAGAATATGTATTTATATAACCAGACTATGTACTATATTAGAAAAACAGTGATGTCAAGGAGGAAGATGTTTTCTGGAAAAGGACCTATTGACTCAGTCTTTGGGGCTAAATGTGCCAAAGCAAGGAGTGCTGAGTGTTGGGGCTTAAGTGCCAAAAACAGTGACAGTATGGTCAGAACTGATGATTTTTATTCTCTCTTAGGGGCACAGCTTAAGTGGTCTAGATAAAAAGGTCCAAGTCGTGGCTGCAATAAGACTAATGAAGATGGTTGAGCATAAAAAGGGGCCTGAATAGAAATGAGTGACATGTTTGAAAAAACAAAGAGAAAAGAGAAGGGAGTTTGATGAGTGAAATTCCAACATACTACGATATAACATTACTCCAAATCTAAAAAAATTCCACTTTATGATTTTAGCCAAGGGGTTCTAGTGAGTAAACTTTGGCTTAGAGTATTTATAGGCAAAAAATATGGAAAAATATTTCTAAAGCTATATATGGGGTGGAAAATTGATCCTTTATCACATTTGATACTTGAAACCTGATTGGAACACCACACCAGGAAATCAGAAGTGGTCATTGTTTGCTTTGAACAGAATGAATCAGTGTTCCACTATTTCTTGTGATTGTGAAGGATGCACCAGAAAGAATCAAAATTGAAGAGATGGTTAGCCTTGTTGTAGTGGGATTATTTTTCAAGCTTCATCTAATCAGCCTCAATGGTCCTGGAAGGGGGACTTTTCTTGATTTATTGAAGATTTCCCCAAATTTTGATGTTTCCTTGCAGATAAACTCCCACCTATATGATCAAAAAAAGCCATTAAAAACAAATTTTAAGAAAAACTCAGCTGTGTGCTATGATTTTTGCTTCTCTACCTGTTTCCAAATAGCTGTTGAATTTAGCATTGACAGATGGTTCCCAGAATTGGAATTTTTTGTGGGAATTGTTGGTTATAAGATTGGTTGAGACCTACATACAGCATCAACAGAGAATTTTTTCTTCAGTTGGTGTGAAGTTCCCATTTTTTACTTGGGTAGTCATGATACTATATGTACATTGTATATCTTTTAGAGTGGGATATGATATTCCCCAGTCCAAATGATGATTTTACTGATTCTCTAACCCAAGGTGTGTAGATGAATATGCTTAACCAGTGGGCTAAGTGTCCTTATCTTTGAAAAGCACTAGCCATATTCCTAAAATTTTGTGAGTTTGTGTCAACCACAGGGGTAATCTCACCATACCTGATATTACCCAAGTAGTTAAAATATTCATAAAGCCCTCAACTTCATTCTGTAAAGCCTTATTCTGCTGGATAAAACAGAAATATCACCTTATTTTGTTATTAAACAAGTTCTAAGCTCTATCAGAATCACCCTGCCTGCTTATATATAGTTGTAATCACAGTATTGCCTAGTTTTGTCTGGTATTGAAAGGTCTCACCAGGTTTTGCCAGATTTTGTCTTATCCTTGAATATTTTTTCCTTTTAATTTATCTTTATTCTAGTTACTGTAATTTACATGTAAACCTAACAATTGAATAATTTAAACCCCAAAATATGTGGTTGTTATGTATTTAATTATTATAAACTTAACACTTGAATCCATCATAACTAACAGGCTTCTTAATAAATACCAAGACCCCTGGAAGAGCCCACAGGAAGTCTCTATACTTTCCCATGCAATAGAAATAAGATCCCAATTGATTCAATAAAAATTCAATGACACATCCTCTGGAATATTCCAGAATATTGCATCATTACACTGCTCATTGTATCATGGAACTGCTCTAATGCATCATTAAATGCTCTATTGCATAATTAAAATGCTCATTTCATAATTTGCACTGCTAATTGCACCATTGAACTACTCAATTTAGTTGTTAACAGATCAATTTCAGTACCCCATAATATCATCTAATTTAGTGACTGATACTTGGCAGTGCTCTATGATATCACACTGTGAGAGCTCTGAATAAACACTGAGCACGTCAGAGCTCTATAAATTCATTCCATTAGCGCTTCTGAGGCTCCCCCAAGATATTTAATCCCCTGGATCATCTGGCTTTGTTCCCCAGTTCATGATCACTCCAGTCACTAAAAAGTATTTTCAGCCCCAGATTATATATTGTTTTCAACACTCCTTGGGCCAATTATCTACAGCAACATTTTCATTTTTCTTGCCACTAGATTTCACCTTCTAACATCATCTACACTTCCACTGTCTCTCCTGAATATTCCTGTAGTGACTCTCATGAGTCTTGAGGTGCATCTGAGCTACTACCACCAGTTGTTAGACCTGAATTTTGGTACTTGCCCAATCAAGTAAGTTTCATCACTTCTCTCTTCAATATTCCCTGTCTTGTTGAGTAGGAAAAATCCACCATAAAATCAGGATTTCCCTCAATGTTAAAGGTTGAGAAGAACTTTTAAATATTTAAATAATGGAGCTAATTTACCCTTACCCTGTCAATTAACCAGTAACACTCATTAACTCAGCATCCAAACCACCTTTTCAAAAATAATATAAGAACCCAGTGCCCTTGATCCACTAGGTTATTAGCATAGCGGCTGAAAGTTTTCCCAGAACCACTTTCTTTATTTTTTCTGTTAAGCTGGGTTCAATTTCCTTAACCTGCTGACCTCACAAAATGACCTCTTGAACAGAAATACTTTGATTCAGAACCTCTATATGAGCCACACACAGCACCACTCCTTTTTCAAAATTTCAGACACCACAATCAATCCAAAGCTTGATGTTAGTAAGTTTTTCTCATATTTTATTTTCTCCATTTTGATTGAAATCTTACAGACTTGAATCCACCAAGCTCCAATAATGAAAATGAAGCATTTTTCTGGGAAAAGTGGGGGACACCCTTTCACTTTTAGAAGGTGCTACATTGGTCCCTTGCTGTGGAAATCAGCTTGTAGGCAGGATACTAAAAGTATGCTGCAGTTATGTGAGTTCAAATTTTAGTCCCCCATATAGACATGGGCAGTGAAGATGGTATTAGTTGAGACAATCCAGGGCCTGAACCAAAGAACTGGGAATTTGTTGGGAATTGTGAAGATTGGGGAAAATTTGTTCAAAAAAAAGGTTAGAGGTTTTTCCAAAAACTGTGGGAAATCACCTGAAAGTGATTTGCCCATCTGATAAAATGAAAATCACCCTCTGGTATGTGATTCCAGTCAAAATCATTTTTTTCTCTGGTTTTTCAAGTGCAATGGTGCATGCCCTTAGTGTATGATGTTGCTGAATGGTTGTGTATTTCCTCCCAAAATAGATATTGAAATCATCTATTCTTCAATTTCAGCTCCAGGGGACAGAGGCAGGCAATGAGGCAAGGGTATAATTTGTGGAAAGAGAGGGCAAAGGAGAAAACTCAGAGGAAAATAAAGCTGGTATCTTGTGTGTTGAAGATCAATGATCTGTTAAAATTGGAAAACTTTCTGGAGATTGAATAGGAATAAACTGTAGATTCTCTTTTTTTTCAATAAACATGATAGATGAATTGCAGGAACTACAAGCAGAAGCCAGTGACAGACCATTACTTTATTTGGACAGCAGATTGGGAAAGTTCAAGGAATTTGAGAGCACTGAAACCGCCTTACTAAACAAATTATTCTGGAATAGAATTGAAGGTTTTTATCAGCAGATGCTGGCACACAAGTGCTAGACACAGTCTGCTGGAACAGTACCTAGGAGAAGGTAACAAATTGATAAAAAAGGGGGTAGAGAGGATTCTTAGATTTCCTCATCATGAAAATTTGAGAATGCCTTTTTTGCTTTGAAAGAAGTGGTATAACAAGGTATGACTAATAAGCTCCACCCATAACAGCATGGCAGAAGTGAGGGGAATGGATGTCAGGTGACATCCAGTGACATCCATAGAAACTCCAGAATTACTTTTGTGTTACTCCACAATGATAACAATGGCCCCTTTGTCCTTATCAAGGAGTTTTTTTTTTTTTTCAGTGTTATTTCGCCTTATCACTGCACACTATGAATCTATGAGTGTCACCTTACATAAAAAAGTAAAATCCAAGTAGCCAGTCTGAGAAAAACAACAGAAAACAGACACAATACGCGGAAATCAGAAGAGAAACAAGGAGATATAACAAAAATAAAGGAGACAAAACAGAAAAATATAGAAATAAGAATGTGAAAACACCTGTGAGGATCTAAAGAAATGGGAAACGGCCCGAGTCTTTGAGGAAGGCCGCCACCAAAGAGTGAGCTTTTGGAATCTTGAGGAGAAAATAAGGTTTATTCCAATCAAACTTGATCATCTTCTTTTTTGCAACCTTTTGGCAAAGGGATTGTCTTTCAGTTTTGTACTTTGGGCAAAAGTTGAATAGATAAGTTGGGGTTTCTTTCCCCGCACAATCAGGGCAGCACGGGTCCAATCTTCTTTTTGCTTTGAATAGGTGGAGGTTCAGGGATGAATGTCCCGAGTTCAATTGATTGATGATGGCGGAAAAGGCCATAGGGAGATCCAAAATGTGATAGTGTCTTGTTTTCTTGTCTTGAGGAGTGAGTTGATTTCTGAGAGATGAAGACAACTTGTTTGTGTTGGCCCAGAGTCTTCTGTCCGGGTGATCATTCCTTCCTGCTGCTTTGTTTTCCAATAAATCTGCAGCTGAGTTTATGGCCTGAATTGCTTAAGGATTTATCTGCATGTCACCTGACATGTATTCCCCTCACTTTTGGCATGGTGTACTGACACACTAGGTTTGACCTGATGAAAAGGTGTCCATGGCTGCCAGTTAGGGTATTCAAAATTGAAACATAAAATCATAAAATAACACTCTTAACGGTATAGTTTGATTTTTTTGGCTGGGGATCATTGTCAATCAAGTTTGATGTATACAAGTCTCTGCAAAGAAATTTTATGTGAAAAGTGATGATGAAGCGACGCGCGGCGCAGCGGCATATTTCGGAGTTTGATGACGCAGCCCCGGAGCGCTTTCCCCCGTGGGATGGACCGTGGTCGAGTGGTTCTTTAACGAATGAGAGGGGCAAGACTGATCCGCTTCCGAACGACCGAGGCTTGAGTGGACAGATGATGAACGATTTCCGATGGCGTTCCCCGGCATCAATCTGGCTCATATACTTCTGTCTGGTCGGCACATGGGGCATCGCTAGTTCCGTTCTGGCTTCCTCAGGTGAATATCTATTCCGTGATCCTACGATGATGGCAAAGGAGATACCATGATGCTGACCCTATCTTGACGAGGATTCCAGACTACCTCACCACCCATGGCGTGCCTGATCCTCAACCGGCCAGTGCGCCCACGCCGCCGAACTTTGACCAATCCGACGACCTCGAGATGGACGACAGATTACCTGCCGATCCGTCTCCCGCGACTGCCCCCACGCCCTTTTTCCACACGGACCAGCCGCAACCCGAAAGGATCAAGTTTGGCGCAGCCCCAGACTCGACGCGGCAGGGAACATACTCGGGGAAAGAGTACCGGTTTAAGCGATTCGTCATCCGTCCTGCCGAGTTGAAATTGGAGGGACTCATCCTCGCGACGCTCGTTCTGTACACTATCTCGAGCTATCGCGGCAAGCGCAAGAACGAGAGAACCGTCGCGCATTGGCTGGATACCTATTCTCCACTGCTCAACAGGGAGTTTAGTCACGTGGGTACGGGGTCGGCCGAAGGCTATGTCGCGGATGGCCCGGCGTTGTTCTATGGCTATGCCACGGGTCGGAAGGGATGTCAAGCATTGACCATCCGTTTCGCACTGCGCCCACGTCAAGATCTGCCCTTCATGTTTTACGAGGAGCTCCGGGCTGCAGTCGACTTCAGCTGGACCGGCCGGAGTGATCGGCTGGAATTGGTTTGGTCCTTGACTCCTGCCAGCCATCAAAAGTCCTTCGAGACAAAGGATGCCTTCGTCTGGGCCTTGGTCGAGAAACGTGTTATGAATCTGGTTCGCGAGGAGAGATGGGATGTGGTCAGTCTTAGTACACACCCCACTGATTTTGGCTTCCTCACGTAGTCTCTTGACCAAACTTTTCTTCTTCTTTTTGTTTGGGGGGAATCCTTACAGCGGACATTCACCGAAGTCAAGGAATCTAATCAATTACCATCACGCCTTGTATTTATGTCGGAGTCGGGAGAAATCAATGAACAAATCATCAAGTTGGTCATACACCCGATCTCAAATTCCATGCCTTGGTACTGATTGCTCAAGAAAAAAAAAAATACCCAATAAATTTGAATCCAACATAGGAATAAGGATCTTGGTCTTTTGCAGCTATTGCGCGATAATCTGTCGAGCTTAGAATGGTTTGACACTCTAGTCCTGTCAGGCACCCCGCAACAAGAACCACTCATCTCGTAAGCTCGATCACTTCCTTCTGAGGGCGCGCCATCACGCATATTATAAAATCTGAGGCAGATGGGACTCTTGGACCCTCGTCGACAAGCAGAGAGCTGCCCCTACCTCAGATTCCCACAGCGCGTACAATCACATTGCGGCTGCGACTGCCGCCTCATGGGCGAACGATGGACGCCATGCCACTGATAGACTTCTGTTTCAAACTGATTGACTCGCTAGACCAGACGGTCTCATTGACGGTGCTGGCGGCCAGCAAGCTGGCCAAAAAGCGAGCCGAGGTATCGAGTCTCTTGTTGGACGAGGAACGCAAGGCCAAAGAGCGGGAGAAGGAGGAGGAGCGTCGCAAACGACTCAAGGCTATCCACGACGAAAAACTCGCTAAAATGAGCCCCGCCGAACAGCGCAAACTCTCCGAACGTGAGCGCAAACGATCCGCCGCTAAGATGGGCAAAACTTCCGTCAAACGCAAATAAGCTTCATTTAGAAAAAAAACAAAAAACACAAAACTCCTCGTACTCAGTTCGTGGCGCATTCTTATTGGCAATAGACGCAGAGGCCCATATATGACTGTCACAAAATAAATGTTTGTTTATATATGTGTCAAGAAACCGGCTTGCGTGTTCCAGATTAAGTCCGCTGACAGGAGCAACTATCAATGGTATGCCATGCAGCAAAGGCATTATCAGTTCGGAGAAGTTCAAGAATTGCAGCGAGCCACCTTTTTTGTACACGCCAAATGAGAGAAGGAGATAGAGATGATGCATTCTCGCTGCGCGAAAGTCGCATGACAATGGTTTGAACATTTTGACCCGCGTTTCTTTTTTGTTTCTTGGTTGGAGATGTTGACAGTCGAGCGCCAAGGACGTACTCTCATACGGTTGGCGAGGACTTGGCTGGACAGGACACGATGCATATTGGGGCAAACAACCGGACAAACAAGGACACGGCTTTGATATTTCTCTCTGGACATCATCCCAGAAGCGAGAGCCCAGTGTTGTACAGACAACGGGGCCCTGAACATCATTCAGGGAGACACAAGAGGGTGACGATCATCATGATGGAAACACAGAGAATACAAGAGGCGATTTTTTTTTTTTATCAAAAAGAGACAAGACAACGTCGAGGGACTCTCGCGCCGTCTGATCGGGACATGTGGCGCAATAGCACGGCGAAGGGAGGGAGGGAGAGGCCCTGCAGGAGGATAAGAAGGGGGTGAGATGGATACGAGACACGAGTGGGGAAGAAGGTTTACGGACTAGCGAGTGTTGCGGGCGGCGGCGGCGGAGGCTCTGGCGGCGAAACCGCCGGACGCGACGTGGCCTCCGTTGGCGCGAGCCTCGGCGGCTTGGATGCGGCCGGCTGCTTCCATGGTCATCCCCCCCTGCGGTGCGCCCGCGCCGTGAGACCCACCTCCCTGCCGTTCATAGTCGAGTTTATATATAAGTCAGCACTCTCCTCCTATCCTCCCCGCCCATTCTCCCCTCCGGACTGGACACCGCTTTCCTCCGCGTCCATCTCTCTCTTTTTCCCGGCTGAGGTAGATCCGACAGCAAGCAGAGCAGCAGAAATATCAAGCACTTACATGTTGGCCATGACCGCCGTGCCCGCCACCCTTGTTTCCGTCTCCAGGCATGGTGATGAGGTTCTGCTACGAGCTGAAGGTGTGTGCAGTATGATGATCGCGGAAAGACATAGAGAGGGGCATGGTCAGCACGTTGTTCAACGAGAAACTGGTGCGCAATCTACAGGGGGGGGGGCTATAAGGGCGACGTGTAGCCAGCGATGATGATGTACAAGAGGGGAGGGAGGAACTTGCCTCTTTCTTTTTTTGTTTTGGGTGATTTCTTTGGGTGAATGATCAAGCGGATAGGGTTGTGGCTGGCTGGGGGAAGAATAAGATGCTGATGGCCAGCTGTTTATATGTGGTAGTGCAGCTTGGTTGACTTGCAGAGAGGTCGAAGGAAGAGTCTTGCGCAAGTCCGCCAGGCTCGGAGTATTAGTATCGACTTAAGGAGATTAAGATTTGAACATTTTAATTGAACCTGTCAAAGTGATATCATCCAGATTCCACATGAAGCTTGTCGCCTTGTCGTTCTGCTGCCTCCG